>BMAC01000140.1:879959-940203 GCA_014905375.1 Phtheirospermum japonicum
CATATATTTAAGCCACTTTAAAATCCCAAATGAGCCCCCTTGAGCCTCTATCCCGTTTCTTGTTAGCCGAGCTCGATTTTAGCTCTTATATCTTCATGTTAGTGAGGCAAGAGAGTGTGTTATTAGCTAATGAGAGATGTGTGGGAAATAGAGTGTGGGGTTTCGGGTTTTGAGTTGCTTATACAAAAAAAAAAAGAAAAAAAAAGAAGAATAAAACTCCAACACAAATCACGAAAAGTGATAAAGCGTGCGTTCATGTGAAAAGCCTAATTCAAAAAGGCTACATTTAGTAAAAAGAAGCAAATTCAAGAAGCTTCTAAGTGTTGTGAAATATAAAGTCGGGAAAGCGGGTGAATTGAAAAGGTTTCGAATGAAAGTTTGGTGAATTAGGAAAGGTGAAGCGATTATAAGCTTCGAGATTTTAGAAATTAGGATTTTGTGTGTTATTGATCGCGTTTGATCGTGTGTTAGCCACTATATCCAAATATTCCCATACCTTACCAAAGAGCCAACATTACAACCCATAATAAAGACCTCTTTCGATTCTTACTTTGGTCATGTACTATGAGCAATTTTGAGCGTCCGATTTGTGAAATCTTGACGAGGTGCATGCATTGTCCGATTTGAGCGTATACACGTCCCATATCAAACACTTGAGTGAATTGAGCAAACCCTCAAAATTCCATTTGTGAGGAAGTCATCGATTTGGCTTGCATTTGAGAAAGAGTAATACGAGCAATGCTTGACGATAGCGAGTTTATGTTGATACTTCCATCATATTAATAAGGATAAGCACAAGGATTTTTCTTTTTACACAATGTTCATTGCATGTGCACTCTCGATTCTTTTCGTTGTTCGAGGACGAACAAACCGATAAGTGTGGGGTAGTTGTTTTGCATGTAATTGTTATGTTTTTCTTTGTGCTTTTAGATAGGTTTTTATATTGATTTTAGTAGTTTGGAGTCGTTTTTAGTTAATTTTCTAGGTTGTTTTTCTTATTTTATTTATCTTTCGTGTTTCTTCTTGATTTTATATTTTAATGGGTTAATTGGTTCAATTACCTTGAGGTTTGGTGAAATTCTTGGGTTTTTATGTTTAAAATTCCTATTTTTAAAGGTGGAGGAATTAAGGGCCAAAATACAAGCCAAGACGAGCCAGGACGTGCCAACTCAAGCCAAAAACTAGCTTCAAAACGCCAAAACAGTTTGGAATGGTTGTCAAGGCGAGCCAGGACAAGCCAGGACTCGCCAAACGCACCTTGGCGCGAATTGGCCCGAGCCAAGGCGCGCCTGTGCGCAGCTGCCGAGCAGCTGCCGAGTCCCGCCCGCAAGCTTGCCGCATCCTGCCGAGACCCGCGCACAGCCAACGCGCGCCAGCGCTTGAAGCCTGCAGAAGCCTGCCTAGTCCCGCCCGCATACCCGCGCGCAGCCAGCGCGTGCCAGCCCTCGCCAAGCGTCACCTGCACTCGCCCACAAGCCCCCGCCCAAGCCTGCCGACCAGCGCCCAGCGCTAGCGCCCACCTGCGCCCAGGCTCGGCCATGGTCGAGCCATCTCGAGCCATGGTCGAGCCATCTCGAGCCATATCAAGCCAAAATGTGCCAATAAGCTAGCCAAGGGTTTAGGAAGGTGCCTCCGGGTCAAACTTGGTCAAACCCGGGAATTTCAAGCCTTTTTGGCTAATTTGGCCCATTTAAACCCAATTAAATTAGTATAAATAGACTACAACTCTTTTTTTTGTAAAAACACCTCCTCCCAACCCAAGCTTGGGTTTGGGACTTAATTTCTCTCTCCAGATTTAATTTTCAAGCTTTGCCTTGGGTTTGTAAGCTCAAGAAGGATTCAAGTACTCCCTTGAATCTTTAATTCCTTGCAATTTCAATCAAGCTTTTGGATTCTCCATTTAATTTTAGTAAGCTTTCTTTGAATTTCATGCTTTGTTCTTCATTTGTTTTATGCTTTTTGCCTTAGGTATTAGAAGTTTGTGCTTGATCTTGTGAATTGGCTATGAATCCTAGTTGAGTGAGACACCTAGATCATAGATCAAGTCCTTGATTTGTTTAATTTCAAGTAATTTCATATGTTTCATGCATTTTTCTTCATTTCATGCTTTTAGCCTTAGCACCTTGAATTCATGATGAAACATATGAATTRRVTATRDRVTCTAGATGAGTGACACATCTAGGTCATAGATCGGCTCTTGGATCGTCTTGATTTTGAGTTTTTCACATGCTTTATTTGCAATTTTATTT
Organism: Phtheirospermum japonicum; assembly: GCA_014905375.1. NCBI lineage: Eukaryota > Viridiplantae > Streptophyta > Magnoliopsida > Lamiales > Orobanchaceae > Phtheirospermum > Phtheirospermum japonicum. The sequence goes on from BMAC01000140.1 coordinate 882,209, forward strand.
TTATTTTTTGTTTCATGCTTAATCCTAGATCTAGGCTTTGTTTCTTGTTATTTTTCTTAAAGTTTCAAACTTTCATGTCAACTTGCAATGCTCTTTCTATCCATGCTTTCAATTTTTGCTAATTTGCTTTATTTAGGATTTTATGCATAGTTGTACCTTGTGCTTGCATGCTTGTACTTGGTGAAACAATGCATTTCCTTGCTTATTTCCTTTATTGCTTTGCATTTTCTATTTGAGGCATACGACGAGGCATCCTACCTACCTGCACTTTCATTTTCTAGTTTAGTTTAGCTATTTTAATTATTTTATTTCATTTTTCCTTTATTATTCAAGCTTGAAACACATTAAATACTTCAATCTAATCGAATTCCGATAATACCAAGCCATGAACATGTTGATTCATTTCAACACCACGAAAACTATGAAAATACCAATCAAAACAACCACAGGACAACATGTCACCAAAAGAGCACCAAGGTTGAGACATGCCACAACAAGAACACAAACTAGCACTCTTTCACCGAAAAGGTAAAGGATATGACTCACAAGATTTACCACCCCCACGACCACCCTGCTCCTCCGAACAATAACATTAATTGCTTCACCAGTGCCACTTCTCACACAAACCACATCACTTACAATCCCACAAACAACAATTGCATTACCGACATCATTTCTCATTAAGAGAAGAAGCATAACAGCCCGGGATACTTATAATGTGTAAATATAAAAATCATTCACAGTTTCACTGCTAACAAATAAAAATAAAAATCAGAGCAGATCAAGATGAAAAGAGACAATTCTAGAACCCATATACAACCACTGCAAAAGCATATATTCATATAATGTGTTTGTGTAGATACTTACTAGCATCTTTAGGTTTGACATTTATAGATAACTAAGAATTAAAATTAATTTGACTTTTAACTTCGATTTACAAAAAATATTTCTCACTTTCATTTTATTTTGGGTTCCAGCATTTAGAGCTGGCAATGGGTTGGTTGGGGCCAGTCTGGCTCGGGCCCGTCAGGGCAACTTCCAAACTAGTTCGGGCCGGTCCGGCCCAAAATTTCATCGGGTTGTTATTTCATCGGCCCATGCCTGGCTCAGCATAGAAAACATAACGCATTTTGTGGGCCAGTTCGGGCTGAGCGAAAAATGGCATGATTCTTTTGGGTCTCGGATTCCATGGCCCAGGACCGGCTAAAATCAGGTCGGACCGGCCCATGGGCCAGGTCCAAAACTACCGACTGTACCTATAACAATAAGTTGATTCCTCTAACAGCAGATATTTATATAGGCATTTTCAAATACCATTATCATATCCTAATACTAGAGAACAAGAGGTTGTGCAATGCAGAGCCCCGGCCCACCGAGAATCTGAATGTTCTTCAATAACAATTAGGATGTAAATAAAATAATTCTATTTGGATAGATCAATTTGATATATAAATGAAAGAAGTATTTGTTCAACAATATTAATAACAATCTGAAGCGCAACAATACTACGGGTTTCGTGGCCAGCCGACCCCCTTTACGTCCTCCAAGAAATTCACCCACCATATCAAAAATACTCATCAGTTCTCTAGATTCTGGATCAAAAGAAAAAAAATCTTGACAAAGCACAAAGAAAAAAGTTGAATAAATATAATACAAAATCACGGTCGAAATTCGTCAAGTTGGATTGTTCATTATCACTTGTTTTATGTTTTTATTTTGTTTACGTCTTCCAATTAAAGTTCTTATTAATCTATCATGTACTTAACCTGCTCTATTTAATTTTCAGTAATTTATCTTTTGTTTTATGTTTTAATTTTATTTATATCTTCCAATTAAAGTCGTTATTAATCTATCATGTACTTAACCTACTCTATTTAGTTTTCAGTAATCTATGTCTTCCTAGTTTATTTAGTTTTCAGTAATCTATGTCTTCCTAGTTTTTTTTCTCGCACGTATTATATAAAAGTTTGTTATTTGTGATATCTTAAATACCTCTGGAAAGAGAATCCAATTTATAAAAGTATAATATAGATTAGGTTATTTGCAAATTTGAAACACAACTAAATATTTTTATGTAATTGATAAATTTCACGAGGCTTTTTTGTAATTAACTCGAAATCAGCATTCATCATGAGACTATCATTTTTACTAAGATTAAAAAATACCCTTCAAATTTAGTCTTTTGAAAGGAAAAAATAAAACAGCTACTTACATTGCACATTTCAAGGAGTATATAATATATTTAATACTTTCAATGAGAATTTATAATTTTGAAAGATAATCTAGATTTCAACAATATTTTGAAAGATAATCTAGATTTCAACAATATTTGCATAATTAACCAATTAACTAATTGCAAGTTATTAAAATCTCAATATTCCACCTCTTTAACTCACATAAATCTCAGTATCACAACTCTATAAATTCACTTAATCCCAAAATCATATAACTTGCAAATGAGCTACACCATAGACATCTAATTATCATTGAAAAACTAACATTTGAAATAGATAAAATTTGTAATTCATCCTAAAAAGAAAACTAATTAATAATAATTATTATTATTATAATAACAAAAAAAACTCTAAACAAAACTAATCTAATACATAATTATACGGGAGAAAAGATCATTATCTTTTGAACCGGGATTTTTTTTAAGCAAAAAATCGAATGGTCTTTTCACATTAATCTCCTAGTTATTCTCGGAATAATTCTAGAAATCCTGAAAAAGACAATGACAAACTAAGCACTGAAATGGAACCGAATAAAAGAATTGCAATTAAAAAGATAATTTACTTCATTAAGACGACTAAATAATATGAAAAGTTAAGTAAAAAGCTCTTTTAAAATATACAAAAAGAACGAATTCCACTGGAACAAACTCTGCGAAAGGAGAAACATAATAAATAAATAAAAAATTCTTTCTCCCGAAAATCAATAGATTACTAAGTCCAAACATTAGGGCTAATCAAACTAAACAAAATAGAAAAAAAATAAGTATACACGATATGTTATTGAAACCTTTTTTTTTTATTAATTAACACTGAAAACTAAACATRAAATAATAGAACRATAAAATTAGTTAACCCAAAAATTGATTGTTCTCGAAAGTTATACTTGTGTGGTTAGTCTGAAAATTGAGTCCTTCGATAATTCACAAAAGAAAAAACCAAAATATCAACGAATAATTAATTATTGTTTTTCATAAATCTAAAAATTACATCTGATTGATTTCTCTTGAAATTACCTTTATAATTGTCAAAATTGTTTAGTTCATGCGAATAGGAGATAAAAGAGAAAATCAAAGATTAGCGAACGACATAAACAAATTGAACAATTAAAAAATAAAATCAGAAATTACCTAATCAAATCAATGAAGAAAATTATGAAAATGAAAAACACAAACGGGACAAAACCATTGAGTCAATCATCTAAAAAAAAAATATTGGAGAACAAAAAATTGGGCATCAATTGAAGGAGAAAACATAAATTTACCTTGCAAAGTGTCGAAACCTGGAACAATGGAGGTTGAGTAAATTTGTGATTGATTACCCCACGAAAGATTATCAAGAATAATTACACCAAAAACTGGGCAGWGATACTGAACAAAAAAGCTGAAAAATCTGAACAAAAAAATGAAATTATGGAATTAATATCAAATAACTAAACGGAAAACGTCACTAGAAAATGATGACTCAAACAAATTGAACAATTACATAATACAACCAGAAATTACAGAATTAATATAAAAAAGCTGAATAGAAAATTGAACAAATAGGAAAATTGAACAAATAAATCTGAATCATCACAATTCATACCAAGAAACACACAAAAAATAAATATAAAAATAAAAATAAAAATAATTAAAATAATTAAAATAATAATAATAATAATAACCTGGAAAAGGAATATAACTTGTCTTATTACAGCAATGAGGGGAAAAGAACAAAATATTGGGGATCTGTTTAGCAAACAATCAAAATCTTAAAATTGTCATGCGAGAAGATCTGAAAATTAAGAAAATTATAAGATCATAGTTATGTGAAATACAAAAATTTAAGAACAATCTCCACTGGCAAAGTTCGAACAAACCCACAATTAAATCATTCTCACAATACAATCAGAAAAAACTTAATAAAAAATCGAACAAATAGGGAAAATTGAACAAACAAGTCTGAATCATCAAAGTTCATACCAAGAAACACACCCACAAAAAAAAAACCCAAATAAATGAATAGCATCAAGAATAATTGAAATTACCTGGAAAAAGAAAAGAACTTGTCTTGTTACACTAATGAGGCAAAAAGAACAAAAGTTGGGGAAATCTGTTCAACAGACAATCAAAATCTGAAAATTATCATCCGAGAAGAATCGAAAGTGAAGGAAATTATAAGATGAAAAAAAAAAAGATGAAAAATCTCCACTGGAGAAAAGTTCGAACAAATCCACAATTAATTCCCTCACAAAATTCATAAAAAAAAAGAGAGAAAAGAATAAAGTAGTCGTAAGTTCAATAAATGCATGTGAATTAAAAAAGAAAAAAAAACTTTAAAGCTTGGTTCGAAGAATCTTATGTTCGAAAAAATTATTTTTTAGCAGAAATTGGAGAAAACAATAGAGCAGTGGATATCTATTAGTCTAAATTTTAAGCAGAAATTGGAGAAAAGAACAGAGTAGGCGCCTAGTGGTTCGGGCATGAAAATAGGTTCGTACATATATTTTTGGAGGATAAAGTAATATTAAATAACCAAAAAAAAAAAAAGGAGAAAAGAGAAAAGTAAACGAAATTGCAAGAAAAAGAAAGAAAAAAACAATTCTTTCATGGGTGGATCACAAATATTAAGAAGTCATTAACTTTCCTTCAACTTTGGATCGTGAATTTTTTGGGAGACATCTGTTGCAAACCACAAGAGAACATTTTAGCAAAATAGCATTTTCAGATGAATTTCTAAGGAAGTCAATCGAAAAGGTATTACTGCCCCATAAATACATTATTATGATGATGAAATAAGATGATTTTCTTTCGCTGAAGTATTGACATATATCAAATTAAGAACCTTATGAACAAAAGAAAAATAAGAATGAAGGCATTACCTAAATCACTCTGACCGTTGACAATCAAATCACGAGGGTAGAGTCGAATCATATAGCATCCACAGGCCTCCTTATCGTCCCATTTAAACCTCAATGCCCTTTTCTCTCTTCTTATGTCAAATTTCGTGCTGCAAAAAACAAAGGGATCATCATAATTAATTGGCACTATTTCAGTGTTGTCGAAAATCAAATATAAAAACGATATAGAGTATAAGATGCAGTTTAAACACAGAGTCACGCCTCACATAATTTACAACATTATACTTCACAAATATAACACACAAACACACACACACCACACAAAAAAGGCCTCATGAACCAGCCCAAAAAAGTGAGAAAAAAAAAGAAAATAAAATGCAAATTTCTATGTTGTATAATATACCAATCTAAGCTTCGTTTACTGAAACTACAAATTTGCCATCCCCGACCAGAAATTTGGCAGAAGTGTTGGCTCATATACCCTATCCGATCCCAAATTATGCTCAAACATAACTCTACAAAAGTCGCTCTAGGAGCTTAGGCAGTGAATCGAGCAACAATATAATGACAACAAAATAAAAATAATAAACTCTGAAATTGATAACTTAACCTGAAACTCTAACGAAAGAGCGCTGAGTCGAGATCAGAAAATTAAGGTTTAAGGAAATTGAAGTGATGCTAACCTGTGCCCATGAGTTCGTCAAGCAAATCCCTTCGAGCATCCATCTTTTGCGAGGATCGGATACGCTGATGAAGCTAGTAATTATTAATTCTCGATTTACCAATTATGGACAATAAACCTAAGAACAAATGGGGCCAATTAGTAGTGTTCGTGCGAAGAAAGGATTGAGATCTTATGTAAACTAAGGGAGGAGAGTCCCGCCGGCAAAACTCCCAATTTTTTTCTCCAAAGAAGGGCATTTTAGTTAATTTAATCACAAACATACAACTTGTCACGGATATGAGCAGCCAAATGTCAGCTATAGAAGAAGCTACAGAGAAACTCCATGTTTTCTTATGTATGGCTCAATGCTTTTATCTCTGTTTCAATCATTTTCACACCCCACCATTCTCGCGAAATAAATTTTTAAATTTGCCGCAACAGATTTTGTAGGTTGCGCAAAAAACAATTTGGTTCTGAGTTTTAGATGATTTCTGAGTTTGTAAAACAAATCAAAAATAATAATTATTTGAATCAATAAAAAGACATTAGCAACTTCAACAAACTGAGAAACAATCTTGAAATACAAATTACATAAATCACAATATCAAACACAAATTTGTAATGTGAAAAAAAATGCCTAAATCAATATAAGTATGTAATGTAAAATCATAACAAGTTTTGTTTACAATAAAATACTACAAATATACATGGTATCAAAGCTATCAAAGAGAAAACCAAATCACAGAAATAAAACATTATATAGTGGGTAGTAGGGAAAATTTCATTTTTAGTACATTATGTTGGCCACTTTCCAGAAAAGGTACGTCATGTTGGCCAGCATAAAACTACATACATTAAGTTGGCAAATTTATCAAATTTGGTACAAAATAAGACCAATCGGGCTTTAATGCCTACGTGGCATGATCTAAACATTATCTATCATTTCTTATTTAATTTAAAATCAAAAATAAAGATACCTTAACCTAAATACCTACATTACCCCTAGAATCAGTGAGCTGGAATGCTTATTCTCAATTGGTCTGGTCCCAATTCTTATTTCACCCTCAAATTCCACTCCTTTATTACCACCTTCTTCACACTCTCTTTTCCACTCAACTGAAATCAAACAATTCAAGTAGGAGAAAAAGAAAGAGATGGCCTCATCCAATGAAAGCTTAGCCCTGGAATTAATACGACCTTCTTGAGGATTTTGTTGGCACAAATCTTGTTTTTAGCCCAGAAATGGAGTTTGGATGTTTACAATTTAAAATAAATCCTCAAACAATACACACTTTTTCTAACCCCACCAAACAACGAAAGCCTAATCCTCTCAACATACCCATTCCCGGTCATCAAGCTCCACCGGCCAAAGAATATTCCAGCGAGGAGCAGCATTTCCGGGGCGTGAGGCGGCGGCCGTGGGGAAAGTTCACGGCGGAGATACACGACCCGACCCGGAAGGGAGCCCGGGTCTGGCTCAGCACATTCGACACGGCGGCGGAGGCCGCGTGGGCGTACGACGCGGTGGCGTTCAGGCTGAGGGGGAGGAAAGCCATACTGAACTTCCCGCTTGAGATCCGAAGCTCGAGCACCGAGGCGGCGGAGGCCGATTGCTGGAAAAGGGGGAGGGAAGGCGGCGCGGGTGATGAGAGAGAGAGAGGAGAATTGAGCTAATCGAAATGAAATTGATGAGAATTGGGACGAGAAGAGGGTTTGATGGGTGTATCTCTTTTTTTTTCTTGACCTAATCGATTAAAATTGAGAAGTCCTTTTTTTCTTGAGCTAATCGAAATGCAATTGAGGAGAATTGGGAACAGACCAATTGAGAATAAGCATTTATATAATCCAGAAAATTGACTCTAGGGGTAATATAGGTATTTAGGTTAAGTTATCTTTATTTATGATTTTAAATTAAATAAGAAATGATAGGTAATGTTTAGATCATGCCACGTATGCATTAAAGCCCGATTGGCTTATTTTGTACCAAATTTGATAAATTTGCCAACTTAATCTATGTAGTTTGATGCTGGCCAACATGACGTACCTTTTCTGAAAAAGTGGCCAACATAATGTACTTAAAATGAAATCTTCTCGTGGGTAGTAGCATAGATTTCTGTCTCGTAAATTAAAAGCAGCCAACACATATACGCGTATTATATATGAGAGTGCACAATTAAATTATTATACCTGATCAACTTAACTTAACCCAACACCAGAACTCAACTTGAATTTGGTTCTAGAAAATGATGTTTAAAAGGTCTGGCCAAATCGACAACTCCAACTAAATTAATTTTCGTAACACGACCATCTCACAATCACCTGTTTGTGCAATCGCCGACCTTCTCAATCCTCATCACAACGAACAATAACCTAAAAAAATGAAAACCCACTGAGTTGTTAAACAAATCACCCAATAAATGAAAATCTGCCGAGTTGTCAATGAATTGAGTAAAAAAAGGACAAAAGCGAACACCCTAAATTATGGAATGATAAACTGGAGGGAGAAACAAAGAATATCCAGAGATCTAGATTGGGATTAAGAGTTGTGTAAAAAAAGTAGAGTGGAAATCGGATAGGTGCTTGAGGATATGAATAATTGTGAAAATTCATGAAATAGGGTGTCGTGTGTGGAGAAGACGATTGTGTATAATCAAATAAGAAAATGGAAAGAACAAAGATGAATGAATAAAGGCCCGACTCTTCAAAATATCTCTCAATCAACTGGACAGATGTCAAATAAATGAGCAGCCATGTGTCAATTGGAGGAGTGGCACAAAAACTCCCATCTCTTTTTATATAATAAGAAGGATGATGAGAGATGTTTTTATTTTATAATTTTTTAAAGTTTAATTACAAAAACTATCTCTGAGGTTTAGTATGATTACCAAAACAATCCACAAATCTTTTCAAATTACAATTGCTCCTGGAGGTTTGAGTTTAGTTAACAAATACAGTACCGTGAGAGTGCACTCTTTTAACACAAAATTAAATGATTGGGTTTATTTATAATTAAACTTAAACCTCAGTGGTAGCTATTGTAATTATCTCAAAAATTTGGTAAAAAAAATAAATAAGAGCAAACCTGCCGATCGTAGACGGTATCTGGAGCATTTCATTGCATGGCATTTGAACATATCAGAAGCACATCAGCCTGGAACCAAAATGAAGGGGAACACATCGGCATTCATTTTCCACTATTTATTGACACAGTTATGTCAAAATCTGATGGAATCGAGATCGATTAAATATACAAATATCACACAATCACATGCTTAAGAGTTTGCTATGTTGAGTACATAAAGATACATACAATAGAAAGTTAGCATTTTCATACACTAACCAAATTCTACCCAAAGACAGATAAGAAATCTTTAGCACAGTAGAATTTCAAGAGGGTGCATAAATTCTTTAATCGCGACATAACACAGTAAAAAGTGTAACCACAGATTAAACAGTAAACAAGCTGGTAAAATATCATTTTCCTTGGCAGTAACTTCATGTCATCACCATGCATTAACACTTTCGACAGAGTTAATATCAACATATTTTCATCGCTCAACTCAATTTCAGTATCCATACAAGCTGTATTAAAGATTAATTATCACTGGTGAAGCAAACTCAGGCTTTACGAGATCCATATCACATAAAATAGATTTCAGGTTCTTAGTGAAGTCTATAAATACACCAAACCATTTACCACCAATACAGGATTCAATATAAGATGGAGGAAAAAAAAGGCACTGTTCATCAATCCCGGAAAATAAGGGTCATGTAATTTTAACAAACCTCCAATTCTTACAAGCTTTTATAAGCTCACCTAATAAGTTTCTTCCTCACGGTCCCGAAATCCATAGGTTGCTTTATTACCTCAAAATAATCAGGCAGCTGCAAAAGAAATTAACTCCAATATCAGATGTTGCTAATATAAAAAATTAATCGTAATCTACCATCGAATTGTGTCAGCACCTCGTTGATATCGACGGGCTCAGAAAATACACCATACGTGTCTTTCCTGAAATTAACATACACCTAACAATTAAACGACACACTGAAAACTGACCATGCGAAAACCCAAAAATAGAACAGTAACAGATAGAAAAGTTAAATATCTTTGAAAATAAAATAAAAAACATGTGCAAGAAAAACATATACTTTTTAAGCATGCCAAGAATGAAAACCAACAAATTTTTGTCTGGCAAAAGTGTGTGGGACCAGACTCCAAGTTTAAGCAGAAATATTCAAACAACTTGCAAACTACTACTTGGGTAACTGAATCATTGCTTACGAGGAAAACTATATCTTATTATGTCATATAGATTATTACAAAAGTCACAAAATAAAGATGGCAAAGGTAGAATCTTGATTTATAAAATGGACAAAATATTGAGATACTATCGTTCATGAGCTAAATTCAGAGTATCGACGACTCACCGGGTCTCTATATATTATATACACCGGAACTTCTTCACGGTTCACAAACATAGCTTCGCCACCACCGGCCCTACAACAACAACAAAAGGCAGCAACAGTGATTCAACCATTTATAGAATTGAACATGATTCAAGAAAAATTAAATTGATGTCATAATGATCAAAAAGATCAGATTTTGGAACCTGGCTTGACGACATGGCGATTGGGGAGGATGATTCCACGGCTCTTGTCAACGATGAATCTAGTGGAATAGGACACACCGGCAGACTCAGTGTCGAAGGCGCGGTAGGTGGTGGTCTGGAGGACGACGACAGTCAGGACCACCTTGTCGAGCGCCTTCCGCCAATACTCCGCAGTGGCAAGATTCTCCTTTAATGGCTGATCAATCTCCATGTATAGGTTCTCCTTCATGCTCATCTCAATCCCCTCCATCGCCATCTCCAATCCCAACCTCTCCATTATAAGCTCCCAACTCCTAACTCAAAAGCCCTAATTTTTCCAATTAATCTCTCTCACTTATTCGAAAATAAGTTTAGAGAGCAAAATTGACTACAGATTACGTGAAAATGGAATCTAAGAACTGATGTACTGGCGACTGTGCCGACGGATTCTAATGATTTTTGCAGTCAATTTTAGGATTGGAAGTGATGTTGTGTGGTGAGGAGAAAGGCGATTGGGTGTGTGTGGATAATTGTGGAGAGGAGAGAAATTTTTTTGAGTTTTTTTTTTCTGTCTGTTGAAGAAGTTTGGTAAGACTGGTAAACCTTGCCCTTTCACTCGCTCACTTGCAAATACCAAGAAATTAAGAAACCCAAAAAAAAAAAAAGAGAAATAAAGAAAATCAAAGAAGCAGCCACGTGTCACATGAGGAGGAACCACAAAAACTCCCTTCTTTCTTATATAATATATATAAATAAGGAAACAAGGCCGTGCAACGCACGGTTGGGGCCCACCGAGAATTTAAAATCTTCTAAAGAAGGATGAGTTCGTTAATAAATTACTTCAATTTATATTGGTCAAAATAGTAAATAAATAAAATACATATTTGTTAAATGATAGGAAGATGCTTTCTACACAACCTAAAAAATTTTCTGTTACATCAACGGGGTAAAAACAAACCTCCAGGCAATGGGGAGAAAGTTCGCAACTTGATTGTAGCAAAATAACTTCCACGAGAATATATAATTTTAGACATTCACTCATATGGTTTAATTTTCAAACGTAGTTTCTTTGAACCATGAAAGAATGGAATATTAAGCTTATTTCCTTCCTCCAGCTACACAATCCAGCATCATGTTCATTGGTGGCCCATGCTTCACCTGAATGTTAACAAACATAAGCCATAAAAATATAGGCTCCTATCAATACTAATGTTAACAAACAAAAGCCACAAAAATATAGGCTCCTACCAATACCAATATTTAGTGAAACATTATGTGCAATAATATCCAAGATAATATAAATAATACACCTGAAGTGAAATAAATATTTCATCAAGCCCAAACGAGCAATTTAAATTAAAGACGATTCATCAAAATAAGATTCATAACAGTTTAAACTAGTTCCATCTGACCAAGAAATTACATAGCAAAATGACATATCCATGGAGCTTACCCTGGCTCTTACAAAGTACACATTGTCACGCGAATCTTTCCTTAAGTAGTGATTCGATAACCATGCTAATTGACTATCATGAAAGTTGCTTAGTCACATAATATCATATATTAGTATGTATTAAGATCAAGTGTTCGTTGCAACCTTAATGGGTAAGATAATGGCCAAGCAATCAGCAGTTTATAGATAATGCACAGCCCCGGCCAAGCGAGAATTTGAATGTTCTTTAATAACAAGTATGATGTTAATAAATTAATTCTTTTTGGATAGATCAATTTGATATATAAATTAAAGAAGTATTTGCTCAACAATATTAATAATAATATGAAGCACAATAATACTACAGGTTTCGTGGCCAGACGACCCCCTTTACGTCCTCCAAGAAATTCATCCACCAGATAAAAAAATATTCATCAGTTCTCTAGATTATGGATCAAAAGAAAAAAAAAAATCTTAACAAATCACAAAGAAAAAAGTTGAAAAAATATAATACAAAATCACGGTTAAAGTTTGTCAAGTTGGATTGTTCATTATTATTTGTTATGTGTTAATTTTATGTATATCTTCCAATTAAATTTTTTATTAATCTATCATGTACTTAACCTACTCTATTTAATTTTCTATAATTTATGTCTTCTTAGTTTTTTTTTCTCGTACGTATTATATTAAAGTTTGTTATTTGTGATATCATAAATACCTCTCGAAAGAGAGTGCAATTCATAAAACTAAAATATATATTGGGTTATTTGTATATGTGAAATACAACTGAATAATTTTATGTAATTAATAAACTTCCTGAGTCTTTTTTGTTACTAAGATTTTTTGTTACTAAAATTATACAACTGAATAATTTTATGTAATTAATTTTATATAATTTTTTGAAATACAACCCAAAATCAACATTCATCATTTTTACTAAGATTTAAGAATGCCCTTCAAATTTAGTCTCTGTGAAAGAACAAAAACAAAACAGCTACTTATATTGCACATTTCAATGGGTATATTTAATACTTTCAAGGAAAATTTGTAATTTTGAAAGATAATCTAGATTTCAACAATATTTCCATAATTAACCAATTAACTAATTTCAAGTTATTAAAATCTCAATATTCCACCTCTTTAACTCACAAAAATCTCAGCATCACAACTCTATAAATTCACTTACCCCAAGTCCAACAACACCAAGGTCAATGACAGCAACACTTGAGACTTTCTCAATAGTAATTTCACTCCAAGTTGATCCAAACCCCGTCGTAAAACCACAGCAAAGGATCAATTGAAATAAAGAGAACCACAATAGATCTAAGGCCTAAAAAGAGTTCTCTACAAGCTCCATGTTTACTCTACAAAAACCAAAATATTAACTTGCTACTTATCATACTTGCAAACGACTACAACAGGCATATGCCACAAGATATTTATAGAAGAATATGTTACAATTGAAATATTTACAGCACTCACATTTGAAGTTTGATTCTTGCCCCTTAAAGCTCAATAGTTCTCATCTTGAAACCAATTCTTAATGATAAAAATAATAATAATAATAATAATTATTACACGTGGTAAAGAGATGGTTAAAATGCAAACTTTAATAAGATAATGATGCTTGAACGAAACTTACCCAATGGTAGAAACAAAAATGGTGGTGAACGAACCATCGGAAAAACAAAAAAGAAGACAACTCTTACATCGCCCTAAAAGAAGAAACTTCAACAATTATTGCATCAAACAACTATTTCAAAAGACATACTCATGATAATATACCAGTTATTGCAGAGTAAAAGGGAAATTAAAGTACTTGCAAAATATGTCCACATGAAGAATACGTAAAAGGGAAATTAAAATACCTGCAAAATATCCACATGAAAAATACTGCTCGGCTAATTAAAGATAAATAATTCCATCAAACAGTTCCAAAAAACTCTCGAGTACTATCTCTTATTACAATATTTATCACATAAGGTAGGTTTATGTATGTCCCCATTTCTGACTTTCAATATAAAATATTAAAAAACCTACCTCATCGACATTTTATTTTGCACAGTCAATTTGAGCTTTGGTGGGTGGAACGGCCATCGGGTTTTGATTTTACATGTTTTTTACAAATTTTGCAAAATAAAACCTAACAACAAACAACAACTTATTTATTTCCATATATCCCACCATGCGATGAATTACCAAGTTTTTAAATTTAAAATCATCTAAGAAATGAGAACAATTAATAGATCGCATGAAAGAGAAAGAAAAACATGGATCTAATAAATAAGTAAAAAATGGGGAAAAGCAGTAGTAATCGGTCATCGAGGTCCATGCAAAAAAGTTGTATTCATTTTATTTTTGAATAAATCAACAATGGAAAATATAATTAATTCCAATTGAAGAAGCGTAGTAGCATCTTGCAAACATAGAAAAAAAATTAAAAACAGTGAGTGAAAAGTGAAGTAAAATGAATATAAATAAGGTATAAGTAACAATTTTTAGATATCGGGTCAATTGAAGGGAAAATGCTGAAAAAATATAAACATCAACGAGAAAGAGAAAGCAGATATAGAACACTTGTTTAAAGTAGGGATAGTTACAAAAAATACCATCGAGGTTGAGCCTAATTGGTATCACCATCTGTTGGTCCGCCAAAAATGATGCTTATTCTCCCCTTGTTTCTTCTTGGGGCATTATGTCCCTGATTTCCTTACTGCGGTTGCCTCTCGGCCTGATCCTGAGGTGAGTTTCTCGGCGGTGGCGGGGGCAATGGTTGCCTTGGTTCTCTATCTTTGTAAATGACTTCTTTCAAATGCCGAGCTTTTATGAGCCTTTCAATTTCTTCCCTAAGATGCATGTAACTCTCTGTGGAATGACCATAGTTATTATGAAACATATAAAAGAAATCTGATTTGGGATTAGTAGGGAGCTGCGTGCGACTTTCCGGCCATTTTATATCATTAGGTATCAGGCGCTCCATGATAGTAAACACCTTAGCCCGCGGATAGATCAGTGGTGTATAGTCCATGTTCCTGCAATTTTACATATCTACTTCAGGCTTCTCCCGCAACGCGGGACTCGGGGTTAGGAGTCCGTGCACTACCCTTCTAGGCTCTCTTCTGACTTCTCTTCTTGAAAGGCTACCTCCAGTCTCCACGACCTTCCCGCCGAATCGTACACGGTGTTCCTCCTCAGCTTCTTCCACTTGTATATATTTGTTTCACCTTTCCAAGACTTAATCTTACGTTCGTGCCACTTTTTTGACGAAACACTTGCGTAAGTCTTCCCTCCTCAATACTTGATGTAAAGCCCTTGCCTTCATTTCATCCGTAGCGGTGGGTACCTTCAGCGTGGCATTGGTGAACCTATTGACATATTGCTACAAGGTTTCATCAGTTCGCTGCACCATAGTAAAAAAGTGATTGTGCAGTCTTCGCATTCTACCTCACACTGGAAAATTGCTTCAGAAAAGCCACCCGTAGCACCTGAAAGGTGGTAATAATTCCTTTCACCAATTGATAAAACCAGCTTTGGGCGATTCCCTTCAGGTAGACACAAAAGCCCTGCATGCCACAGCATTCGCGTATCCATGTAACATCCTCTCATTTTAAAAGAGTTGCAAATTTTCTACTGGATCTGTGACCCCCCGATATTGGAACTCCAACGTCTTATATCCTTTGGGCATCACAGCTCGTAATATATCATCCGAGAGAGGGTGTCCTTTATCCTCGTCAAGCTTTTTTCCTTTCATCCGCCTTTGCAAGACTAACAAGGCCTCCTGTATATCTCTAAACGCCTTATTCCCTGGCCCGACCTCATTCTCCCTATTCTCCTCATGTTATTTGCTTCGACTCTTGTGTGACTTATCCCGGGATTCACACATTGTGCTTCAAGTTTGCGTTCCACTCTCACTGGTGTGCTTACTATGCCGCCAACCTTGATGTTTGTAATGCTTTCGCCCTATTTTCAAGTTTTTTGCTCTCTTATACATATACTTGTGAATGTGGGATTTTGAGGACGAGGTAGAGATGGAAAAATCTGCCTTTTTGCGCTTACCCCCATTTTTTCTTCCGTGAGACGATCTCCAAGACAGAGATCCTCCGCTTTGTTTGGTCATTTTTGTTACCAATTTCTCTCCCTGTTCACCATTCGACTCGTCTGCTTTCTCCATCGGAGTACCCAGCTCGCCCGCTAGGTACTTGCTCAATTCTTCCTGTTTTTCTGGGGGTACGAAATCCATAAGCCCTTTAAAGAACCCCTTATTGATTTGGCAGGGTTATCTTTGGGTAGATCTTTCCACTCTTTCGTCCCTATATGGACCTTTTTTGCGCAATAACTTTCAGCATCTTTGCTTGTGGATCTCCTTCGGGTTCTTTTCTTGTTTTGTTTTCATGGTGAGGGTGGCGGTGTACCCACCAGATTCTGAACCACTGGCTCTCCATGGGGAGGTGTCAGTTCGCCTTTCGTTTGTTCTCCTTTATTGATTTTCGCTGCCTTGCTCTTCTTCTTCGATTTGCTCGATCCGGATCCGAAATCCAAGATATTGGGTTGCATTCTTTTATCCTTCATACTGCGCTTATGAAATTTCTCACGTCTTTTGCTCAACGACTCGATGACCCTTTTTCCCACAGACGGCACCACTTGATAAAACCAAAAAGATTAGTTACCAAGAATAGGGGGTACTAACCTCAAATCTGAGATCAGCGACCTAAATAGCTTCCAATTACGCCACAACAACCTGGTTGATCTCCAAAGAGCCTCCCGGTGACCTAAACGATCCTGCAAAACAACAACCTCAGCCAAGGCGGTGGACTTTCGAATGAAGATCCTCCGATGCTTAAGTCAGCGAATGCAAGAGATATTTCGAGTGCCAAAATCATGATAAAACAACCTAAAATAAAGAGAGGCGTGCACCCCTTTTATATAGACATGAGAAGTGTTTCCCAAGTTAGGGTTACCTTCTCCCACCATAATTTCATAAATACCGTGACCGACATAGATTTAGGATTTCTCCTGTATGTTAAAGTCCAATAAATAACAAATCTCTCATTAAATTACAAGAATAGGCCTGGGTCTGTGATTCTTTTAATATAATTCGTCAGGACCCCACAATATCATCCATATTGGCCCATTCGAGCCTAATATTTACAAAGCCCATTACCGAGATACCAGATAACGCCGAGGTCGCGACCATATATGAGAAATCATCCTCATACTCAGGTCGCTACTCTTAAAAGAAGCTCGCCCACCTCTTAGAAGAAATGCTCCTTTTGAGAAATGAGGTCGCTTACCATAAATACCAGCATGAATATTTAGTGTCGTATCAAAGTTCAATCTCAAATAACCAAAATCATCATTTTATAATGTAAATGGAAAAAAATAAAAGGACAAGATATCACGTTTCAGCAGTTAATAATGACGACTTTAGTTAGAGTGGACCGTAATTTAGCATTTTTAATATAATATCAACATATCACGTTTCAGCACTTAATAAGGTTCTTGATCACCAAAAAATAAAATTATATATATAATTTTGTTTTTTGTGATCAAGAACCTTATTAGGTGCTGAAACGTAATGTGTTGATATTATATTAAAAATGCTGCATATATATGCATGTGAATGATGATTATTGTTTCGACTGCATATATAGTCCGTCCCTTCGCATAGTTATTTTCTTTCAATGCATACACTACCCTATTATTTTCCTTCTTATATTAAGAAAGATAGTTTTCTACAAAAACTTTTGTTTACCCACTTGAGACGATCATGTCTTTTTAGCAGAAGGTGAAGTGCTGAGAAAATGAATTAGTAGCAATCAACATAGATTGGGCCTTGTCGGGCTTGCGTTATAATAGGAAAGATTTCATGTTTGGTACACTATGTTGGCCACATTCCAATAAAAGGTACGTGATGTTGGCCATCATCAAACAACGTCTATTAAGTTGGCTAATTCGTCAACAAAGGTACAAAAAAAGCCCGATCGGGCTTTTTTGTTGACGTGGCGTGATTTAATACTTCCGTAACATTTTTCTTTAATTTTAAATATTAAATTGAAAAAAAATACTAGAAAGATTTTCATTTTTGGTACACTATGTTGGCAACATTCCAGAAAAGGTACGTTCAATTGGCCATCATCAAATCATATCTACTAAGTTAACCAATTCAGCAAAAAAGGTCCAAAAAAGTTTTGATCGGTTTTTTTTTCTAAAGTGGTATAATTCTATATTTTCTTATCAATTTTCTATAATTATACAAAATAAATTAAAGAAAAAAAATGTGTTTTGATCTCCCTTTTTTATGTTTTTCTTTTCTCTTTCCGTTAATCTAATTTATAAAATTATAATCAATAAGAATTAATATAAATCATTTATAAATAAAAAAATATAATACAAATATTAAAAAATACATAAAAATATAGATATTTCAAAATTTATTTATAATAGATTTTCTCATATATATTTTTTTATTTTTTTAAGATTCATTTTATATTCTTATATTTATCTCCGAGTTTATTAATTTTGTATTATTATAATTTTGATCATATAAAAATCATATAGACTATTATATTAACTTTATAATTTTTGAAGATTTATTTTATGTTTATATATTTATCACTGATTTTTTTATTTCTTATTAATTAAGATTTTATTTATTTGATTAAAAGAAAAGAAAATGAAGTCAAAATAGGTGTTTGTCTACAACTTAATATTTAAATAAAATAAAATTAATAAAATAATATATAATCATGCCACGTCAGGAAAAAAAATCCGATCAAAACTTTTTTAGACCTTTTTTTGATGAATTCGTTAACTTAGCAAATATGTTTTGATGATGGCCAATTTAACGTACCTTTTCTGAAATGTGGCCAACATAGTGTTCCAAAATGAAAATTTTCCCAGTTTTTTTGTCAATTTAATATTTAAAATTAAAGAAAGATGATAAGAAAGTATTGAATCACGCCACGTCAGCAAAAAAGCCCGATCGGGCTTTTTTGTACCTTTTTTGATGAATTGGCCAACTTAATAGGTATTGTTTGATGATGGCTAACATCGCGTACATTTTCTGGAATGTGGGTAACATAGTGTACCAAAAATGAAATTTTCCCCGTTACAATATGCTAATATCATCCTGCAGATCGACTCGATTGTGAGTAATCCTTGCACTGACTGGTAATGAAGCTATTTTAATTATTTGAGTGAGTGAATTTAATTTTTTTTCTTATGGCGTTTATCATGTCTTTAACATCAACCACCATGTTAGAGTAGAGTCCCAACGTTCCAATTAGACTAGATTTCATTTTACTTGTATAATGATTTTATTAGGAATTATTAATAAAGGCAATTTTCTTTATCTTATGTTCTTGCTTTTATTATAATTACATGTATGATAAAGTTCTTACACCAATTTAAACTATGGGATATGGTTTCGCATATGATGACAATCATGGAACATGTCTCTGAGGTTTTGGTCTTAAACATGTTCCATGTCAATGGGCTTTTCGAGATAGGACATTGAATAGCCCGGTAAGACTTGCGCATATGATGCATGCTTGTAACACAAGGATGTTGCATTCCATTAACATTAGCGTTGTGACGCGGGTGCATATACGTGGCTAATTGTTGGAGAACAAGTTCATTGAACATGACCTGATGGAAATTCTTAATTGGAAGATTTGTTTGTCGAATAACAATTTCGATATTACAATAGTACATGATTAATCCTTTGACTTGAGGCACGATGGTAGCCTTGTGCATATCATGCAATGCTTTGATTTATCTTTTGATTACTTGACAATCGTAAAAGGATATTTTGGGTATTGTATCAATGTGCATGGAGGTTTTGTTGGATCCTTAATCCAACATTGGGCTTATATGTGAAATACTTATATATTGTGGACTGTCAAATAAGGAAGCTTAATTATAAGTGATCAAATAAAGTTTAAGGTATTGGGCTTAATGTATTTTAGTAGGATGTGGACCTTTAATGCGTAGATACTCATTGGGCTATCTATTTTAATGATGGGCTAAAATAGGTAAAACCTAATAACTCAAGTATATAAGGGTTATGGTCATAGGTTATACGTATCATCAATATTGAGGATTTTATTCTTGGGAATAATTCCTTATTTAGTTGTTTGCCTTTCTTGTGCCAAAAATATATTAGGGAACTAGAATTAGGACTCTAGATTTGTTTCCTAGATTATGTCTAAGATTTTATTTAGTTTCCTAGATTGTATTTAGGACTTGTTTGACTTGTCTACCGAGTTTAGGACTCTAGGACTCTTATCTATTTAAGACAAGACAAAGCCAAGAGAAGAGGACACCTTCGATAATATTGACACACTATTTTTTGAGAAGGACGCAGCAAGAGCAAGACAACTCAAGCAAAGATGAACACGAGCAAGTAAAAGACTTGTGGCAACGATCCAAATAAAGGAGATCCTCGAAGTTGCGTAACCAATGGAGAAGATCATCACAAGTTTTGCCACAAGACTTGAAGCCATGATTTTAATCACGGGATCTTTGGAGTTGCGTAACCAACAAAGAAGATCATCATCCTTCAAGACGACAATTATTTTAGTATCATAGTTTTTGATACCGTAGTTTTCATATATTACTTTGAATCTTTTGTATTGATCGTGAACAAGATAAGTAATATAATTTTTGGGTTTGTACACCCAAATTCACAAGTATCTTTTACTTGTGAACTGATTTTAAATTGTTGTGTTCGATTTTTAATATTTATTCCGCTGCACGTTTTTAACTCTGTGTGATGTTGGTTTCGATGTTGTTAACATCGTTCTCAATATCTATTTTCTAAAACTGCTGTTTATTATTCTGAAATTGTTTGATGTTGATTTCAGTGGTGTTTAACATTGAAACAACATCGTCTACTGATATTTATTTTCAAAACCATAGACCTACATATTTTACAATTGGCATCTAGACCGGGTTACTTAACCTTGTAAGTACTGATCCTTATTTGTAGGATGTTATGGAGACTCTGAGGAGGAAGAGCTTGATTGCTACAGAGTACATTGAAGATGACGATGAGATTGAGTATGAACAGTTATTTGCTAGTTGGGGAAAATAATTACTCAAAGTCAAGGATCTTATGATCGAGGTGGACAAGATGACCAAGGAAAAGGATGATCAACTGAATATAATTGTCCGATTGGAGTCATCCCTCACCAAAAAGGATTATGAGATAGAACGAGTAAAGACCGAGTTGAACAAGGTCCAAGAGACCCTCACAAACCTCAACAAGGGCAAGGCCAAGGTGGATGAGATTCTGGAATCGAGTATCCCGGATCACTCAAAACAAGGGATTGGATACAAACCTGTTCAAAAGCCAGATGCAAGTCAAAAGAGGAAGTCGACCAAACGCCGCAAAAAGAGAAGAAGACAATATGTGTGCCATCACTGTGGTGAACCTGGGCACATTCGACCATACTGCTGGAAGCTTATTGGGAAACAAAATCAATTTAAAAGGTCGAAACTGTCTGCCGAGTTCCGTGTTGGTTTCTGTGTTCTCAACACCAAAACCAACACCAGAGTCAAGCAGGTCTGGGTCAAAAAGAACGAGATCAAATGCAACATGATATATTCCTCTCTGAAGACTCACGTCCCTGGAGCCTGGTATTTTGATAGTGGATGCTCTAAGCACATGAACGGCTTGGAAGATATCCTCTCGAATATTGTTAAATTTCATGGAGGAAAGGTGAAGTATGGTGGAGGTGAAAATGAACAAATCATTGGCCAAGGAACTCTTCATGTCCCTGGTATTGCGAAGCTCGAGAACGTGTTACTTGTTGAAGGCTTAACTGCGAACTTGATAAGCATCAGCCAACTGTGCGATGGTGGTTTTAATGTCAAGTTCACTCATGAAAAGTATGAAGTTTATAACGAGGGCAATACATGTATTCTTATTGGTCAGAGGACATCAGACAACTGCTACCAAATCGAAGATGCAGGTGTTGAAATTGAAGAAATTGGTGATGTTGGTTTCGATGACGGTTCTAGGAAATCAACATCAAACCCAACATTGACTCAAGATGATCCAAAATCAAACTCAGATTCAGATAAGACGTTTGCTCGAGTCACTCGTATTGAATCGATGGTAAGTGAGTTTATTACGAAAATGTCTGATACATTCGAGATGAGCATGGAAGGTAATCTCTATTACATTCTTGGTTTGCAAATTAAACAATTGTATGATGGTATTTTTATTTCTGAGTCCAAATATGCTAAGAATCTTATATCTTGGTATAGCAAAAAACAGAATTGCATTTCTCTTTTACAGCTAACGCCGAGTATATTGCAGCTGGAAGTGCTTGTACACAGTTATTGTGGATGAATCAAATGATAGAGGACTACGGTCTACATAGAAGAACATTGATTGTGCTCTGTGATAATTCCAATGCCATTGATATCTCGAAAAATCCGGTCCAGCTTTCTCGAATCAAACACATTGAAATAAGGTACCACTTTATTCGAGACTTGGTTGAGAGGAAGATAGTTAGCCTTGAGCATATAGGAACAGACAATCAGCTTGATGATATCTTCACAAAGACATTAGATTTAGAGACCTTCTCTCGTTTGAGAAGAGATCTCGGTATGTGTATTGCCTAAATCAATGTTGGTTTTGATGTTGTGAAACACCATACTAACATCAGTCACAACATCTGTATACTTTTGCATGCATTTTTCTTTTTCTTTTCATACATAATCCAAATGCATTGAGTCTGGTTGAAAGTGCGATAAGGTCTTGTTTTGTAATAAAAGTGATGACAAAAAGGCTAACCTCTTCAATTAGGTGATTGTGGAGCTTGCCCGCAGAAACTAGTTTTCTCCTAGGTCCAAAAACAAGAGGTGTTAATAGCAATTTCTAAAGATAAGTTATTTCTCTTCAAATATCTAAAAAGATGAAGAAAATCTGAATACAAATTGATCTAATCTTTAAATTTCACCTTCTTGAGTGATTTTGACGTAGTCATTAACTTGGGTTAAGGGGTAAGTTTTCATTGACTTCACCTGAGGCAATGTTGGTTATAATGTCATCAGTCATAAGAAGTAACACCGGATCAAGTCACTAAAACCATAATGTCATTTTTTTAAAACCTTTTAGGTCATAATTTTTAGGTATCCCGTAGGACATTCATACTTTGAGATGATATCTTCTTGTTGTGCGTTATGTTGTTTGTGTTCATTTCTATCTTTAATTCTCTTAATCTTGTTTTGAATCTTGCTAACCGCGTATTTTAGTGGAGTTGTAACCGGACGGTTAGAGAGGTAATAAAGATATTGATTTGGTGAGTGAGAAATTGCTTTGCAAAGGCTTTGTTCAACTATGGTGATGGTTTATAAAAGTCTAGCTCTATCTCGGTTTTAATTTGTAGTTGAGATTTGTGATTTTTATTCTCCAATTAAGTGATAGTGGGCTATTTAAGCATAGAGATCGTGTGTCTTATTTTGAGAAAGAGTGGGGGAGTTTTTTTAACTTTACTTTGTTCATCCCCTTCTTTTATCTATTACTTACGACTTTTCCATATTGACAAAGTTAAGGTTTTTACTTTTTCTTTCTCCAAATTTTACTGTCTACGACATTCGATTTTTTTGTTTGTAGTTGTTTTTAGTCTCTTGCAGAATATCGAATTCACCATCACCCAGCAAAGCTCCGGAAACATACTGTGCGTCTAGCTAATAAGAAAATTCCACCCAAAGAGAGAAAAGAAGAAGTCCAAAGCTGTCGTGTCATCCTATGTTGGTTCTGGTGTTGTGTCATAGAAACCAACATCCCCTGCAGACAATCCTGCCTCTTCTCCAAGCTTCGATTCTGACAATGTTCCATCTACCAGTGCACCGATGTCAACAATTGCCTCCGACCACTCTGCTAGCTCTGATGAGACTCCGTCTCAAGCAGTCGAGATTAGGGACATGGAACCAATTTCCACGAGGTTCTTGACGAGTGAAGTCGAGGAGCTGTTCTTGGGATTTCAAAATCGAGGCATGATTGATGAGCGCCAAATCCCCGTGGTGTTTTCGTGAGGCAGAATCTGATTGCCTTCTTTAGGCACCCAGGCACCTCTACGAGCTGGTGTTATGTCTGGTGTTGGTTCTGGTATTCCTAGCATCAGTACCAACATGGTTCATTTTTCTGCTCCGTTTATTCAAGCCAAAATTACTTTGCTTGATAACCAGGTTGACCAGTTGTAGGCGCTTCGGGACTCGTTTGTTGAAGTCCTTTTGCTTTCAGAACAAAAAGGGGGAGAAGATTGTGAAGATGCTGCTGTGAATATGGTTCGTTTTTATTTGTTTTGAACAATGGTTACTTCATTTAGGGGGAGTTTCTAATGTAGGGGGAGCTTCTAACTCAGGGGGAGTTTTTAGTCTTTTGGTCATTTTCATGTGTCTTAGGTATTTTGTCCAAAAAGGCAAAAGGGGGAGATTCTCGAGGATTTTATTCTTAGGAATAATTCCTTATTTAGTTGTTTGCCTTTCTTGGGCCCAAAATATATTAGGGAACTAGAATTAAGACTCTAGACTTATTTCCTAGATTATGTCTAAGATTTTATCTAGTTTCCTAGATTGTGTTTAGGACTTGTTTAACTTGTCTACCAAGTTTAGGACTCTAGGACTCTTATCTACTTAATACAAGACAAAGCCAAGAGAAGAGGAAACATTCGATAAACTTGACACACGATTTTCTGAGAAGGACGCAGCAAGAGCAAGATGACGCAAGCAAAGAAGGACACGAGCAAGTAAAAGAATTTTGGCAACGATCCAAATCAAGGAGATCTTCGAAGTTGCGTAACCAACGGAGAAGATCATCACAAGCTTTGCCACAAGACTTGAAGCCACGATTTTAATCACGGGATATTTGGAGTTGCGTAACTAACAAAGAAGATCATCATCCTTCAAGGCGACAAGTATTTTAGTATCATAGTTTTTGATACCGTAGTTTTCATATATTACTTTGAATCTTTTGTATTGATCGTGAACAAGATAAGTAATATAGTTTTCGGGTTTGTGCACCCAAGTTCACAAGTATGTTTTACTTGTGAACTGATTTTAAATTGTTGTGTTCGACTTTTAATATTTATTCTGCTGCACGTTTTTAAACTCTCTGTGATGTTGGTTTCGATGTTGTTAATATCGTTCTCAACATCTGTTTTCCAAAACTGTTGTTTATTATTCTGAAACTGTTTGATGTTGATTTCAGTGTTGGTTAACATTGAAAACAACATCGTCTACTGATACTTATTTTCAAAACCATATATCTACATATTTTACAATCAAGTTAATCATTATATCATTCTATTCTGCTTCCCATCGTCAGAAAAGAACATATAGAGAAAGAGAAAGGATAAGCCAAAGAATTCTCTAAAAGGATTGGATACGTATTGCCCTAGAAGATCAAACCCCAAATTCAATCGTTTATGATTCTTAATAATTTAATATGATGGTTTCTCGATTATAGCGATGGTTTTCGCTAAGATTATTTGATCTAACAAGTGGTGTAAGAGCCGATCATATTAAGTTATTGGGAATTAAATTTATTTCGAGATTTAATTATATTTATGAATTTAAGATTTGGTTGAATTTGATTGTAATAGGGAATTATATGAATTCAGGATTAATTATTTAGTTCATGGGCATAATTCGGGTATTTGGATTCAATTCAATTATTGAAATTATGCTTGCAGCTTTCCTTAATGATTATGGATTCAGATTACTGGTTGTTCATTGATACGTAATGAATTGGATTTTCAATTGTTGGCTTATGGATTTAGTTGCCAAATTCAGGAAGGCCAAAAAAAAATAAAAAAAATACGCCTGCTATTGTTGTCTTTTATTCATGTTAATTAAAGTAGATTAAGGGCCCCTAATTAAGATGATTAAAAAAATTGGAAACGGGATCGGGAACTTACCTGATCGGCTGCGGAAAAGCTCCAACTGCGCCATCTCCAGGACGTCACTGTTGGCCGGATGCTAGGCAGACGATGATATCCAAACGACGGGGACACGGCGTCTGAAGGGGAGGTGGCGAAGGGGCGGCGTACGCTGGGGATTCCAGAAAATTTCGGACCTCGATTCCGGTGGCTCCGCGAGCTTTCCGGCGGGCCGCCACTTCAGGAAGACTCGGATCTCCACAGGCCGTATTTTGGTTGCGACGGTGACGGCAATTGGGGCCCGAATCGAAAGCCCTAAATTCAATTTTTGGCTTGGGTAAAGATTTTGAGAATTTAATATAGTTTTGGGCCATAATTTTGGAGATTTTTGAAAATTAAAGATTTACCCTAAGTTTTTAGAAAACTGCAAGGCTGTCCATGAACTTTCTAAAATTCCGTTCAGACGCCAAAAAGTTTTCAGAAAACTATTTTAAGTCCAGGGCATTTCTGTAATTATTAAAGTTTTCGAAATTACAAAAAGACCTCTAAAACTTTCAAAAAATTGTTAAGGGCTGTTTGGCTATGCAGAAAATTTTGAAAAATTATATTTTCACTAAAAATCTTTTAAAATTTGGGCCATTTGCATGTTAATAAATTTTGGGATTTAAGAATTTAATCTTGAGGTTCAATTAAGGTTTATGTATAAATTGAACTCAAATAAAATCCTAAAATTAATTTGGTCTTGGAGTTTAAATTTTAAATTCAAATATTGATATGGTTTTATATATTTTGAGATATATTAATTGAAGCAACAATGTAACAAAAGTGACCTCTCTTGTGAAGATTAATTTATTTCAAGATATAAAAGGTTGTGTGCATGTAATTTATGTGAATATTTATCAGCCAAAAGAAAGATTCCTATTTATCATAATTATATGTGCAATTACGGTAGTAAACGTGTGATGATTATTTGGTTTTTCATATGAGCAATGACTCGGCCAAAAGGAAGACTCATTGTTTGATCAATGTTTGATTACTGTGTCAAGATGTCAATTACAAGTTAATTTCTTGTCAAAAGATGAGACTTTGATGGAGTGTCGATATCTTGAGATGGGATTTATCTTTTATTTGAATTTATTATTTGGATTCTAAGTTTATATGAGCATGATAAGTTTATTTTTATTAAATTCAGCAGTATCTACTCCTGCTAAAATTACTGCGAGCATCAACTCTATTCCTATGCTAAATGGCTCAAACTTCAAGTCATGGCAAGAGAATCTTTTAATAGTTATCGGAGTCATGGATCTCGACCTTGCGATAAGGACTGATTCCTCACCACTCCTTACAGATAAAAGTATTGCGGATGTAAAGAGGGATATGGAAAGGTGGGAGAAATCCAATCGCATGTGTATGATGATCATGAAGAAAGTCATTCTAGAAGCATTTAGGGGCACTATGTCTGAGAAAATCACTACAATTAAAGAGTTCCTTGCTGATATTGAGAAAAGGTTTGTCAAGAACAAAAAGGCTGAAATTGGTTCGCTCTTGACAAATCTAATCTCAATGAGGTATGGAAGTAAAGGCAATATTAGGGGAATACATTATGGAAATGTCTCATACTGCTTCAAAATTAAGAGCACTTAAGCTTGAACTCTCTGAGGACTTGCTAGTGCATTTGGTTTTAATATCTCTTCCAGGAAATTTTAATCAGTTTAAGGTGAGTTATAATTGTCATAAAGAGACTTGGTCTCTGAACGAGCTCATCTCACATTGTGTCCAAGAAGAGGAAAGGTTGAAGCAAGACAAGACTGGAAGTGCTAATATTTCCTCAACTCCCAAATTTAAGGGCAAGGGATTAAAGCGAAAGAAGGATAAGGAAGATGCACACACAACACAACAAAAGAAACAACAAAAGGCACCTAGTGCGATAAACGATACCGGTTCTGGTACTGCTACGGGTTGTTTCTTTTGTGGAGGTGAAGGACATAGGAAGAGAGAGTGTACCAACTATCATGCTTGGGGTGCTAAGAAAGGTATGCTACTTAATTTGGTTTGTTCTCAGGTTAATTTAACTTCGATTCTAGACACACATGGTGGATAGATTCTGGTGCAAAAACGCACATCAGTGTGTCTATGCATGGTTGTCTCCATTGTCGAAAGCCAAGTGATGGTGAAAGATACATTTATGTGGGCAATGGCGAGACAGTTGAAGTAGGAGCAATAGGGAAATTTAGATTATTGTTAAAGACTGGATATTATTTGGATCTTGATGAGACATTTGTTGTTCCGTCATTTAGACGGAATTTGATTTTTATTTCTGTTTTGGACAAATTTGGTTATTCTTATTCATTTGGAAGTGGGAAATTTAGTATGTTTCATGATTCAAAATTAGTTGGTTCCGGTTCTTTATCAAGTTACGATAATCTTTATTCACTAGATATTATTGTTTCATTTAATGAATCTCTACATCTACACACACGAGGTGTGGAAAGGAAGTTAACCAATGAGAATTCAGCTACGTAATGGCACAAGAGACTAGGTCATATCTCTAAAACGGAGAATTGAAAGACTTGTATCTAACAAAGTACTTAAGACTGCAGCATATATCCTTAACAGAGTTCCAACTAAAGCAGCTGATAAAACCCCTTATGAACTTTGGACGGGTAAAAAGCCCAGTTTAAAGCATTTGCATGTTTGGGGGTGTCCAGCTGAGGCTAGGCCTTATAGGCCTAATGAAAAGAAACTGGACATAAGGACAGTTAGTTATTATTTTGTTGGATATTCTAAAAGATCCCTAGGGTACAAGTTTTATGATCCCACAACTAAAACTATTTTTGAGATGGGAAATGCCCGATTCTTTGAGGATGTCGAGGTTTCAGGGAGAGATACAGTTAATGATTTTGTCTTTGAAGAGGAATATGTGGATATTCCCACGGGTGTTGTTGGCATTGATTAGAATTTTATTCCTTACCGTGTTCAAGACACAAATCAAGACAATATCGGAGAACCTCCCATTTCACAAATTATTCCAAATCAACAAACTCTACAACCTCAAGAACCTATGCCATTAAGGAGATCCATTGAAGAAATAAGAAGTGCAATTTCAGATGATTACATTGCATTTCTCCAAAAAAAAAATGAGACTGACATTGGAGTGATGGAAGATAATCCTATCAACTTCTATCAAGCCATTGAAAGCTCAAATTCTCAAAAGTGGATAGATGCCATGAATGAGGAGATTAAGTCCATGAGTAACAATGACGTGTGGGAACTTGTCCCATTATCAGAAGGTGCGAAACCCATTGGTTGCAAATGGATATTTAAGACCAAAGAGGATTCAAGAGGTAATGTGGAAAGATACAAAGAACGTCCTGTGGCAAAGGGATTTACATTGAAAGAAGGCATCGATTATAAAGAGGCTTTCTCTCTAGTTTCTTCAAAAGACTCTTTCAGGATTATAATGACATTAGTGGCACATTTTGATCTTGAGTTGCATAAGATGGATGTAAAGACAGCATTTCTCAATGGAGACATTAATGAGACGATTTATATGGTGCAACCTGAAAACTTTGTTTCGGGAGATTCAAAGGATATTGTTTGCAAATTTAAGAAATCCATTTATGGGCTCAAGCAGGCATCTAGACAATGGTATTTCAGGTTTCATCAAGCGATCATCTCGTTTTATTTTGAGATGAATTTAGTCGATGATTGTGTATACCGTAAGTTCTGTGGGAGCAAATACATATTTCTGATTTTATATGTTGATGAAATTTTGCTTGCCAGCAATGATACAGGTTTATTGCACGACACCAAGAGATTTCTAACTAAGAATTTTGAGATGAAAGATCTTGGTGACGCCTCTTTTGTGTTAGGTATATAAATACACCGAGATCGTTCTCGGGGTACTTTGGAATTATCACAAAAGAGATATATTGAAAAAGTTCTTAAAAGGTATGACATGCAGGACTGTAAACTAGGAGATAACCCTGTGTCTAAGGGAGACAAATTTAGTCTCGAACAGTGCCCTAAGAATAAATTAGAGGAAAAAGAAATGCAGAAGATTCCTTATGCTTTGGCAGTAGGGAGTCTAATGTATGCTCAAGTATGTACGCGTCTAGATATTGCGTTCATTGTTGGGATGCTGGGTAGATACTTGAGCAAGCCAAAACTAGACCATTGGAAAGTAGCCAAATGGGTCTTGAGGTACTTGAAAAGAACAAAAGATTACATGCTCACATATCGGAGATCAGATCGGATTGAGATCGTTGGATATACTGACTCGGATCATGTTGGATGCCAAGATTATATGAAGTCTATGTCAGGTTATGTATTCTTGCTGGCTGGGGGTGCTATATCTTGAAGGAGTGATAAACAGTCTAATATAGCCTCCTCTACCATGTCAGTAGAATTTATAGCATGTTATGAGGCATTTAACCACGGAGTATGGCTCCGAAACTTTGTCACGGGGCTGCGCATAGTGGATGGTATTGAAAAGCCACTTAAGCTGTTTTGTGACAATAAATTGATAGTCTTGTATTCCAATAACAATAAAAGCTTGACGAAGTCTAGGCATATAGACATCAAGTTTCTAGTTGTTAAAGAGAGAATTCAAAGTGAAAAGTTATCTATTGAACATATCGGTATAAACTCCATGATTGCGGATCCGCTTACAAAGGGATTGCCACCAAAAATGTTTCATGAGCATACTACTATGGGTGTAAAATCTTTTTGAGGATATTTAGTTTTAGTGGGAGTTTTGTAATTATAATGTTCTCTTTCGTAGACATGTTTTTCAGTTACTCCAGTTTAAGGATATTTTAAGTTTATTTTCTGCAGAAATTAAAGTTGTTTGGTTGATTCACACTTTGATTTTAGTATATGGTTGATCTGATTAAGGTTCTAAGGTGGACCAGTTGGAAATAAGCATGTTAAGATAACAATATATGAAATTTCCATGATACACATCCACATCATGATCCATGTCATTAGGTTGTGTTGACATATGTGACCATTGATGGGTCAAGTTATGATAAATGTAATGAAGGCCGCTTTGATCCTATGTTGATATGGCTGATGGACCGTATTGGATATAAATACATTTTGGTGATGACAACAAAGTTGAGCTCGTACGGTTATATTTTTACAGTGTATAATTATAAGGTTACACATATAGCTCAAGTGGGAGATTGTTGGATCCTTAATCCAACTTTGGGATTATATGTGAAATAATTATATATTATTGACTGTCAAATAAGAAAGCCTAATTAAAAGTGATCAAATAAAATTTAAGGTATTGAGCTTAATGTATTTTAGTAGGATGTGGGCCTTTAATGTGTAGATACTCTATGGGCTATCTATTTTAATGATGGGATAAAATAGGTAAACCCTAATAACTCAAGTATATAAGGGTTATGGTCCCTAGGTCATACGTATCATCAAGATAATCATTATATCATTCTATTCTGCATCCTATCGTCATAAAAGAACATATAGAGAAAGTGAAAGGATAAGCTAAAGGATTCTCTAAAAAGATTGGATACGTCATAAAAGAACATATAGAGAAAGTGAAAGGATAAGCTAACTGATTCTCTAAAAAGATTGGATACGTATTGCCCTAGAAGATCAAACCCCAAATTCAATCGCTTATGGATTAAGGTACGCTTCCGTAAACTAACTTATGATTCTTAATAATTTAATATGATGGTTCCTCGATTATAGCGATAGTTTTCGCTAAGATTATTTGATCTAACAGGTTTGTCTGTAGCCAACATAGAATTCGACACTTGTTTACGAACAAGGGAGTATTCTGTGAATTTTCATAGTTTATGATTCAGATGCATTGATGAATATTGATTCATACATGAATTACTTAAACTTGAAATGAAATAACAGTTATTAAATCAATTGTGCTTCGGTTTATAAATCCATGCCCAAGATTTAATCGGGAAGTTAGTTGTCGGAAGGATCGTACATGTATGAACTTGTAATAGAAATAGGTTTGCTCACTATTTCACCTAACACTTGGTAATCATGCTACTAGCTAGATGTTTCCATGCTTTGTAAGTTCTTGAAATTAAAGAATTAATTTCAAGAGAATTAATTAATTAAATTAATTAATATAATGAATTTTATTTATAAACTTACAAAAGTTGTAAGCTTACTGCTAGTGTTAGTCGTGAACCTAAAAGGTTCACACATAATTTTGGTTGTTGACATTTTAAGATTTATAACTCAATGGTTGGAATAATTAATTAATTTAGATTAATTAAATGAGAATTGGAATTTAATTCAATTGTTGGGTTAACTATTTAATTATAGAATCTGATTATGTTATTAAATCTAATTTGATAGAAATCGCAATTAAAGAAATATATTAAATTAATCAATTGGATCGATTAATTTATTCTCATGGAATTAATTAATTTATTGAATTAATTAAATAGTTGGATTTTAAATCCGAGTCCATGTAATTTTCTAGTAGGCCCTAATTGTAGAAGCCCGCTAGAATAATTGAAGACTTTAAAATAAAATTAGTTTATATTATATAATTGTATATAATATAAATATATGTAAAAGATAATTGAGACCAAGTCATACTCTTTGTTATGAAAGATTTAGATGACTTGAGGGAGAATTCTCTTCGTAATTATATGGTTAGTTGGTTAATTGAGATGAGATCTCATTGGTTAACCTAATTAATATATACATTATATATATATATATATATATATATATATATATATAAATCATAGGAGGCAGACGCCTTTTCACATGAATCAAAAGCTACAAGTTTTGAAAACTTTTTGATAATTTTTCATCAACAATAATTAATCTCCAGTCAATTTTTGATTGTTGGATAATTGTTATTCCTTCAATTAATTTTAAAAACGGAACAATTCTACTAGCGAAATTTTTTTCTGGTGTCGCAACTAAAAAGTGGACTCAATTAGAGGGTTACGTTTGAATCTCTACGGCGAGTGTTGGAAAGTTGTGATCTCTACCAAGCATTGAGATGCTCATGAGGTGGACTCATCTTTATGTTGGCCACGAGTCGTGGGACGTCTTGATGCTCCATCTACACGAATGTTTGATGGGTTATGTTTGACACTTAGTACCATATGGGCTCGTAATATTGGGGTGTATGAGAATAGTGAGGCAAAATATTCTCGAAGGTTGTATATGGATACAATTGTTAAAGAGTTGACTACCAACATGGATTTCTCATGGGCTCATATAACTGGGGTGTAAAACATTTATATTGGACTTCAAGCCCACTAAGAAAATTTGATTTTCCGAATTTTTATTATGGGGTTAATAAAGTTTGAATAAAATAGTGGGAGACATTAAAATTGAAGACCTTATGTTAAATGAATATAATTTTCCAATAACTCACTCATTTTCTGCTTCGTTTATTTTTGTAGATAACTCTACTAAAATGGTTAAGAACCCAATTGCATCATACTTGATCAAAACAAATTAATTGGCCCAAATTTTATCGATTGGATGAGAAACCTTAAGATCATCCTTAGCTCTGAGAAGAAGGCCTATGTACTTGACAAAGAGCCTCCTCCAGAGCTTCAGGATAAGAGATCAGATGAGCATGCAGAATATGTTCGTCATTGTGATGACAATCTGCAAGCTCGATGCGACATGCTGGCATCGATGTCAAATGAGTTACAAAGGCAAAATAAGGCTATATATAATGCTTCTGAGATCCTTCTCCACCTACAAGAGTTGTATGGTGAGAGAAAAAGACAAGAGAGATATCAGATATCTAAGGAGCTTTTCAGGTGTCGTATGACTGAGGGCTCTTCAGTCCAAGAACATATGGGCTGAAGGTGATAGCTCTTATTGAAAGTCTTGAGTCCCTTGGAGTCGTTAAGGATAATGAGCTCTATGTGGACCTATTGTTGCAGTTTTTGCCTCCCTCATTTGACACATTTATTGTCAACTTTAACATGCACAACATGGAGAATACTCTCCCTAAGTTGTTGAACATGTTTGAAGACAGCTGAATCCACCATAAAAAGGATAAGTCGGTCATGCTTGTTGGATCCTCTTCCAAATCGAATGCTGGAAAGCCAAAGAAAAGGAAGTGGGTAGGAAAGAGTTCCTCTAAACCCAACAAGAAGACAAATGACAGTGGTAAGAAAAAAGTTAGCTCTCAAGCTGATGACAATTGCTTTCAATGCGGCAAACCAGGGCACTGGAAGAGGAATTGCAAGGAATATCTTGCAAGCCCGAAAAGTTCAGGTATATATTTTGTTGAAGTTAACCTTTCTGTTAATGATGTTTCTTGGTTATTTGATACCGGTTGTGGCTCACAAATTTGCAATGATTTGCAGATAAATAGAAATTTGAATTTAATTTAATTGTTTGGTTAAATATTTAAATATATAATTTGATTATGTAATTAAATCTAATTTGATTAGAAATCTCAATTAAAAGAATATATTAAATTAATTAATTGGATCGATTAATTTAAATTCAAGGAATTAATTAATTGATTGAACTAATTAATTAATTAATAGTTGGGTTTTAAATCCAAGTCCATGTAATTTTCTAGAAGGCTCTAATTGTAGAAGCCCACTAGAATAATTGAAGACCTTAAAATGAATCTATATTATATATTTGTATATAATATAAATATATATAAAAGATAATTGGGAACAAGTCATACTCTTTGTTATGAAAGAGTCGGATGACTAGAGGGAGAATCCTCTTCCTAATTATATGTTAATTGAGATTAGATCTCATTGATTAACCTAATTAATATATATATATATATATACACACACACACAAATCAAAGGAGGTAGTCGCCTTTTCATATGAAATCAAAAACTACAAGGTTTGAAAACTTTTAGAAAAACATAAGGCTGCTCTCTACGGAACCCTAGAAAAATTATTCTCTTTATTTTCTTTTATTATAGTATTCAATATGTAAATGAAATTTAATTGATAATTTTTCATCTACAATAATTAATCTTCAGTTAATTATTGATTGTTGGATTGTTATTCCTTCAATTAATTTGAAAAACGGAACAATTCTACAAGGAAGAATTTTTTCGGTGTCGCAACTAAAAGGTGGAGTCAATTAGAGGGGATACGTTTAGATCTCTACGGCGAGGAGTTTCGGTGTTAGCCACATAATCGGGATTTGATTCCCTCTCAATCGTCGCTTGAAGAAATTGATTACGAGGTATTAAATTTATTTTCCCAAGAATCAAGATTCGTATTCGATACATAATAATAAAAATGACGATCGTTAAAATCGCTAACAAAACCAACGGGGGTTAGTATATAATTGACATATATATGTGTTTGTTTTAATTAATTACAAATTTCAAATTCCGCTGTATACACCCCGTATGGTTATAGCGAACCCAACACACCACTATTCTTGTATCAAGATAATAATATGTGATTTCCATGCATCAGTATATATTGTAATAAATCCATAAATATTATGTTTGGATTTGTTTTGTGCATGTGAAAGAATGTGTTTTCAAAGAATACGGATAAATGCAGCAATTCTAGGAAGTGAGGATGAGATTAGAAATAATCGAGGGCAATATATTATTATTTTTTTTTTGAGAGGCGGCAAATAAGTATTTTTATTTATTCATATAAAGAAAACATATATATATTCAACACATATAAAAAATAAATATATCAAACAAAAAGAATTGAGGGGCGGTGGCTGCCCCCACCAGCCCCCCTAAGTCCATCTCTGTCGGAGATCAATTTTATTTTTTTAAATCCTCTTAATTTGCATTTATTAATCTTATCAGATTTTTATATCGCATTTTTCTCATGCGATCAAGTGGCCTGTTATGTTTCCATACCATCAAACTCAAAAAAAAAAAAAAAAACCATTGTATCAGAGTTTGCCACCAAATATAAAGGATTCGTTACAAAACAAACTGAGCTCTTTCCATATCAATAAGGAGGTATTGTATTCTTTTGTATCTTCCGAATATTCTTTCCCTCGTTTATCTCTGAACATGATTAATTTAACTCTTCTAATGTTTTTTTTTTCTCTGCAGCTCATTGTCACAGAAATTCAAAATGAGATGGAAAGGATTGTTTGTTTATATAATTATAAATAAGAAATGAACTAAAGCTTGAGGTGGTCACAGGTAGAAAGACTACTATTCTGCTAATGTAAATTCTTTATCCTTATGAGCTTTTCCACTATTTCATATAAGATTGTTCTCAATTTTGTCTGGGACATGTTATCATTTCTTGTGCCTTACTTCAGTTGTGTCCTATGATAATAGACTTGGGCCACCCTATATCCACCAACCGACTATGAATTGTCATAAGGAGACACTTACACGTGAGTATGTCTAATCTGGTTATAGAGAGGCGATCGAAGGTCTTGAGGTAGCATTCACAATTCCTTTTGTCTCAAAACTCAATATATTTTCTTATTTTCAGAGTTCGTCTCTAAACTTATTTGCATTGATAAATTGAATAGGAAGGTAGAGAGATTTCATTTTCACGGGTTTAGGTTTTCATGAAGCCCTTAATTGCTAAGTGCAAAGAGGTATGCATTAATATATACTAGTGGATAATAATTTGTTTGTTATATGATGATAGTCATATCTTAATTTTCTCCAAGCAATAAGAAAATGTCAGAGCTATTAATGAGTCTCGTGCCCAAAAGATTTCTTTCATATTTTCACTCATTTCTAAGGTAAAAATACAAATATGTTGATTTTCTAATGCCTTCAAGATATTGATAAACAAAAATCATGAATATTAAGTTTAAATGATATGCTTGTTGAACTTTGCTGTGCATTTGATGTGCTTCATTAACTTGAGCGAGTCCTAGAACCTCAGGCCCTATTGCATTTTGTTGTCCATTTGACGTGCTTCATTAACTTGATAGAGTATTAGAAATGGTTCAAATAGTTCTATGGTTAATTACCCCTTAATTATTTAATTTCGGAGTTGACACCTTAGAAGATTAAAGGGTGGGGCATGATAACAGCAAACATCGCGTAGTCAATTGATTATGACTTTGTCAAAATTGGCACTAATATTAGCATGTATGCATGTAGAGGAACCTGATCATGCATGACCATGATCACATACAGACAAAATATTCTGGACCGTTGCTCTTTAGCTTATTTGTTACAGCTGTGTATTGTGTAGCTTATTTTGTCTCGTTTACCAACCTATACTAGAGTAGCACGTGTTCCCTTCTAGAGCCTTCTATATGTGGATATATATTCATCCACTTTGTGGTTTATGTAATTAAAAGATCATCAACTTTTATCCCTTTTAATATAAACCCTAATATAGCAAGCTTTGCTTTTGCTTTCTGCTTGGTTCAACTTTATTTATGTTTATGTCCATAATGTTTTCCTATTATGGTAGCAGAGCGGGTTGATCCAAACCCGTCTGTATACCCTGTCTTTCTTTTTTTTCTTGGGAAAACTCCCGCTTGATATACAATTGAACAAATATAATTCCATTTAATCACTCAAATTCTTTTATTCTCATTTAAGTCAAATTAGTCCTACTAAGTCATAAATTACCATATAAATTATCTATAATGCCCTAGTCTAATATATAACTTATTTATGTTATTCATGGTAAGTAGTGTCCAATTTATCTTACTTTACTTTCCCGAATCATCTCAATTTGCAAAGTGATAAGTAAAGAAAAAATCAATAATAATCCCCTCAATGCCCAATATAATTTTTTGTCAGCGTGCAGTATGTAATTTTTTTTTAATAATGGAATTTTATTTTACTAGTACGAAATAATTGAGATATAGTATGCTATAGTAGTACAAAATTAAATTAACAATTGATTTTTTCAATATAATAAAAATTTCATACTACAATTACAACCATTTTTTATATATAATTCTTGTTGAGAAATAACTAGTATTCAATTATATCTTTATATGTAGTATGTAATTCAATTTCATTACTGGTAAGTATGTAATTCAATTCAAAAGTAGTATGTAATTCAATTCATAAAATAATTTAGTATGTAATTATAATTAATTATCATCAAATTAATACTGGGTTTACAATATTAATTCTCATTAACTATTATTAAATTCAATTCATAAAATTATGTAGTATGTAATTTTAGTTAATTGTTATTAAATTAATACTGGATTTACAATATTAATTTTAATTAATTATTATTAATTTTTTTGTGTTTTTTTTTTCCGAGAATATGAAAAAATAATCATACATAGAATGGTACAAATTAAACACTATTGACTTTTAAATTGATTACAATTGTAACTACTACCTTTTTTGAGATGACCATTTACCAAATATTAAACACGCTTGGACTTTCCATTTTCTCACTCTCGTGTAATAAAAGAGGGGTAGTATAGTACATTTAGAGTTGAATTGGAGTTAATGGGATGATAGGCTTCGATTTGAATTAATTGGGATATAATTTTTATCTTTTTGTGTAGATGGGAATTGCCCCTTTTTTCTATAAAGGCTTAAGTTATCAGTCATGGCCTCTGGATCTGTTGAGATTTCAAGCACCATCATCCAGCCACAACCACAGCTCATCACTGTTAAGCTGTCTGAGTCAAACTATCTGCTATGGAGGCACCAAGTTCTAGCCACTACAAGAGGGTACGGTCTTGAAGGCTTTTTAACAGGAGATAATGCTTCTCCTCCCAGAGCTGATCCATTGAATCCATCTCCAGATTATGCTAACTGGACAAGACAAGATCAGTTAATTATTTCATGGCTACTCAGTTCCCTCTCAGAAGCTATGCTTGTGAACACTGTTGGATTGAATACCTATTGTGAGATCTGGAAATCCCTTGAGCTGGATTTCACCACCGAATCTAGGGCTAAGGTCATGCAGTTCAAATCCCAGCTGCACAACTTGAAGAAAGGAAATCTGTCCATGAGGGAATACCTGAACAAAGTGAAGGCAAGTTATGATGGTTTGGCTGCTGCTGGACAAACATCTACTGATGATGATCAGATTTCATCTATCCTTGATGGATTAGGTTCAGAGTATGACCCTGTTTCAATCTCCATCAACTCAAGAGTCCCTCCATGTTCATTGAGAGAAGCACATGCCCTCTTATTGACTTTTGAAACTAGGATTGAGAGAGCAAATGCATTCAATGCAGATGGATTTAAGGGATCTGCAAATGTTGCTTACCAATCAGCTGCAAGAGGAAACTTGAGAAGTGGCTATCAAGGGAATAGAGGAAGGAATGTGAACACCAGAGGAGGTTTTGGAGCTGCAAGAGGCAATTTCAGAGGAGGTTACAGAGGAAGGGGTGGTAAAACAAACTCCTTCAACAATGTTAGGTGCCAAATCTGCCAATACAATGGACACACAACTGATAAATGTTACAACAGATTTAATCAAGATTTCTCAGCACTTGAAGGCAACAAAACTGGCTATTCAGGTTATCAAAGCTATCAAGGCATGGCTAACCTAGCAAACCTCAGCTCCTTTGGTTCTTTAACTGGCTTAGAAAATTCTCAGGAGACCTCTTGGCTGCCAGACTCTGGAGCAACCAACCATCTTACCTCTAGCTTTGGAAACTTGAACACAGGATMAGAATATTTTGGTGAAGACAAAATTGAAATGRGAAATGGATCAGGTTTGCCTATTTCTCACATTKGCTCTTCTATATTTAAGACTGACCATAACTCACCTCATTCCTTTGTCCTTGAAAATCTTTTACATGTTCCTCAAATTACCAAAAATCTTATGAGTGTCTCACAATTTGCCAAAGACWATGATRTKTTCTTTGAGTTTCACCCCCTTGTTTGCTTTGTGAMGGACAAAACCACAGGCAAGATTCTCATCCAAGGCAGCCTTAAGAATGGTCTATACAATTKTGATCTGGTTCAAGATCATTCCTCACCTCAACCTACAAGCAAGAGAGCCTACCTATCAAGTACCAAGAATAAATCCAACCTTAGCCTATGGCACAATAGATTAGGACACCCTTCCTATGATATTATAATAAAGGCCATTAATGGTTGTAATTTTACAGTTTCAAGGGATGAAATAAAAACTCCTTGCTCTTCTTGTCAGATGGGAAAGAGTCACAAATTATCTTTTTTGAATTCTGAAAACAATAACCATGATGTATTGGAACTTGTTTATTCTGATCTTTGGGGGCCCTCTCCTATTACTTCTGTGGATGGATATAGGTACTATGTCAATTTCATTGACCATAAAACCAAATTTGTTTGGATATACTTTCTCAAGCTGAAATCTGAAACTGCAGATGCTTTTATCCATTTCAAAACTCTTGTTGAAAACAGATACAACAGGAAAATAAAGTTTTTGCAAACTGATGGAGGGACTGAGTACAATCCTTTAGCTGCTTTCTTACTTGAAAATGGAATCCACCATAGAATGTCTTGTCCATATACCCCTAAGCAAAATGGTTGTGTTGAGAGGAAACATAGAAACATTGTTGAAACTGGTTTATCCTTTCTAGCTCATTCATCTGTACCCCAGCAAATTTTGGAACCATGCTTTCTCAACTGCCACTCATCTCATTAATAGAATACCAAACAAATCCCTGAATTATTTGTCTCCTCTTGAAGCCTTAACTAAGCAAAAACCTGACTATTCACTGCTGAGGGTTTTTGGATGTTGTTGTTACCCATGTTTAAAACCTTACAACAAACACAAGTTAGAGTTCAGAAGCCAACCATGTGTGTTCCTTGGATATAGTGACCAGCACAAAGGCTACAAAGTCCTAATTCCCAACAAGAGGATAATCATTACCAGGCATGTGGTATTTGATGAAGAAAATTTCCCCTTTAAAAACAAATCATCTACTAAGAATAGTCTGTCTAATCCTGATATTCAGACCTACCCTTATACAAACCCTTCTAATATCAGCAATATAATGCCCTTCCCACCTGATACACCTCCATCTCCCCACAACAATCTTTCCTCTTCCCAAACCTCTAACTCACCAGATTTTGAACCTAATACAGCATCCTCCACATCTAACACCACACAAACTAAAAATTTAAACTCCTCAATTCAAATTGGTCAGCTTTATATAGACTTGCCAATAGAGAATCAAGGCTCACCTAATGATCATGTCTCTTCTGTCAGTAACCTCTCTATGCAGGCAGTGCAGGTACCTCAAGGATCACCTCCTAATCTACATCCAATGATCACCAGATCAAGAGCAGGGATATACAAGCCCAAGGCATATTTGAGTTCCATTTTAGAGCATAAAGAGCCTTGTTCACACATTGAGGCTGCCACTGTTCCAGCTTGGAAATTAGCCATGGACAGAGAACACCAAGCTTTGCTCTCTAACAATACATGGAACCTCACTGAACTGCCACCAGGAAAGAATGTTTTTGGTTGCAGGTGGATCTTCAAGATAAAAAGGAATGCAGATGGTTCTATTCTGAGGCACAAAGCCATGCTAGTTGCAAAGGGATATAGTCAAATACCTGGACTGGACTATGGAGAGACATTTAGCCCTATGGTGAGACCTGCTACTATCAGGACTGTTCTATCTCTGGTTATCTCAAAAGGTTGGATTCTTAGGCAATTGTATGTGGATAATGCATTTCTCAATGGAGACCTGGACACAGACTTGTACATGATGCAACCACCTGGTTATGAACAGGGAAAAGAGAATCATAACCTTGTTTGCAAGTTGAATAAATCACTATATGGACTCAAGCAAGCTTTAAGATCATGGTTCACAAAACTCAATAATGTGCTTTATTCTCTAGGCCTGAAACCTTCCAAGGCAGAGTCTTCTCTATTTTACAACCACAACTCCACAGAAAGTGTCTTTCTCCTTGCATATGTGGATGATATCCTAATTGCCAGCAACAATGAGATTGTGATTGAAAAATTAATTGCAGGACTAAAAGCACATTTCTCTTTGAAGGATCTTGGCTCACCTCATCATTTTCTTGGATTAGAATTATATCCCACAGAAAGTGGAATGTTTATTGGTCAGAGTAAGTACATTGAGACCATTATCCAAACGATCAACATGAGTAATTGCAAAGGCATCAGCAGCTTTATGAACACCTCACCTATTATGTCCAAGCACCAAGGTGAACCAGTTGACAATCCAACATTGTATTGGCAAATAATTGGTGCTCTTCAGTATGCTACAATAACAAGGCCTGAGATATCTTATTGTGTCAATAAATGCAGTCAGTTTATGCAATTTCCCATGAGCACCCACTGGAAGGCTGTCAAGAGGATTCTTAGATATTTAAATGGAACTATTGATCATGGGCTGAATTTTGTCAAAATTAAGAACCTGATCATGACTGGATTTGTTGATGCTGAATGGGGCTCGGATATAGATGATAGGAAGTCAACCTCAGGCTTTTGTATTTACCTTGGAAATAATCTCATATCTTGGAGAAGTAAGAAGCAAAAGACTATAGCTCGTTCCAGCACAGAAGCAGAATCTAGGGCCTTGGCTGCAGCTACATGTGACATAATCTGGTTGAGATCCTTATTGGCTGAGTTAGGGTGCATACAAAAATCTCCTACAACTGTTTGGGTCGACAATTTAGGAGCAGTTCTCTTGTCGCTTAATCCCATACATCACCAAAAAGTGAAACATGTTGAAATTGATATACACTTTATCAGGGAAAAAGTTGCTGCTCGAACCATTTCAGTCCATCATATACCTGTTGTGCACGAAGTGGCAGACATTTTAACTAAACCTTTGACTGGACAATCCTTCACTCGGTTTAAGGACAAGCTCACTGTTGGACCAAGACCGAGCTCGAATTGAGGGGGCGTATTAGCATGTATGCATATACAGGAACCTGATCATGCATGACCATGATCACATACAGACAAAATATTCTGGACCGTTGCTCTTTAGCTTATTTGTTACAGCTGTGTATTGTGTAGCTTATTTTGTCTCGTTTACCAACCTATACTAGAGTAGCACGTGTTCCCTTCTAGAGCCTTCTATATGTGGATATATATTCA
This sequence comes from Phtheirospermum japonicum, assembly GCA_014905375.1. Classification (NCBI taxonomy): domain Eukaryota; kingdom Viridiplantae; phylum Streptophyta; class Magnoliopsida; order Lamiales; family Orobanchaceae; genus Phtheirospermum; species Phtheirospermum japonicum. The sequence continues at coordinate 924,835 of BMAC01000140.1, forward strand.
TCCACTTTGTGGTTTATGTAATTAAAAGATCATCATCTTTTATCCCTTTTAATATAAACCCTAATATAGCAAGCTTTTCTTTTGCTTTCTGCTTGGTTCAGCTTTATTTATGTTTATGTCCATAATATTTTCCTATTAACTAAGCTTCTTACTTTTATATTGATTATATTATTTCATTTAGTGGACATTCATAATGTTTATTTTCATAGTGAATTTTGATGCTTCTTAGTGTAATCATTTATCTTCATATATTTGAAAATGTTTTTGAGTGAATAAACATTACTAAACGATCTGTTTGCTCCTCTTCAGGATTATCCCAACTGCATAAAAGATTGCATTCATGAATTGGTAAATGATCTATTTTTGTCGATGGTCTCTGTCGCTGTTATCTTTTGCCGAGGGATTTTATCATGTTTAATGATGGGTTTTTTCATTGTCATTTTTTTTTTGTTTTCTTACTATGGTGTTTAGAATAATGATAAATGTGATTGATTTTTTTAAAATTTTTAGATCATGGATAATAATATATTTTGGGTATGTTTATATTAAGTTAGTGGTTTTCATGCTTTTAATGAATTCTTGTGTATTTGTTTGTTAATTAGGTATTAATAATTTTGGTGCATTTGTTTGTACCTGCTTTCCTTTTATTTTAATTTTTTATTTACTACTTTCTAAAATGATTTTATAAAAAGCCATTATAGAAATCATACTATCTAGAACGGGTTTACGAAAAGTTGTTTTAGATATCTACTTTCTAGAATGCCTTTCCAAAACACCTTTTCAAAACCCCTTCTAGATATTATACATTCTACAACACTCTTTCAAAAATCGTTCTAGATATCATACTTTCTAGAATGTCTTTTTGAACCCCGTCCAAGATATCATATTTTAGAACGCCTTTTCAAAATCTGTTCTAGAAAATCACTTTTTCAGAAAGGGTAAATGTATTTTCTTGAATGGGTACTTAGTCGTTCTAGAAAGTTCGACTTTTTAGAATGGCTTGATCTAGAATGCCACAAGAACTGTTCTGGTGTACAGGAAAAAGGCATTCTAGATTGTTGTTTTTCCACTAGTGATGATTGATATTGTAGTCTTGATTCTTGCTAGGTTATGTTCAAGCTTTGTTGTGGTTTCTTTGACTTTCAAGTTGTAGTTTGTATACTCTTTTCCCTACATGCCTTGTTTAATCTTATATGTGCTTGATTTATGAATTCATGAATTTCACTAGCTTTATGTATTAAATTCTTAACTTTCAAGCTTAGTAATATTTAGGATTCTCAGGATTATATCGTTATGATTTCACATCTTTCTCTAAGATTTAATGATAGCTTAATTATCCTTGGAATGATAAATTAAAAACCAACTAAAATTGATCTTGTGTTTAGGTGTAATATTGTGAAAACAAGCATCTTATTTCTGATTGCCACTCCTTGTGAGTTATGACTTGAGTCACCTCACCATGATCGACTCCATTCTCTTGCGGTGATCATCAAATTAATTGTAAAAATACTTCGATCACTTCAATTCATAACCTGAATGATCCAATAATTGATCCGCCTCCACCTTCATTAAATCTTAATGACCTTTTATTGTAGCAGCAAAAAGAACAGGAAGAGCGAAAGTAACAACAACGCATGAAGGATGAACAAGGAAATAGAGAGAAGTTAAAAAGTAATGGGAATGGTCAAGGGACACCACAACCTCCCATTCATAATAATTTTCATCAACCGAGGAATCAAAATTATGGAAAGATGTTGCACATTCCTGTTCAAGTAGAAAATCTTGAAATCAAGTACACGTTGATTCATATGGTATCAGAAGAGCATTTTAGGGGTGGAGCAATTGAAGATCTGCACAAACATTTCACATATTTTCTACAAATATGTGACGTACAAAGAATAATGTTATATTCCCTTCTCTTTGGGTTATAAGGCGAGACATTGTTTAAGTTGACTAACGAGGGGAGTATTACTATGTTTAACAACGTCATGGAGAAGTTTCTCGCAAAAGTTTTCCCGCTAGCAAAGACGATGCAACTAACGAGTTGCACATTTTAAACAATATAATTCAGACTATTGTATCATAATCTTTCTTTTAATTGATGCTTTATATCTCAATTCGTATCATATTCGGATATCTTTTTTAGATCGAATGTTCTAGCACTGGATCACTATTTTTACATGTTTATCAATAATGTCTTGAGTCGAGAGAGGATAGATAACACTAGGCTTATGAATATTTGACATAAATAATTATATAAATTGATAATTTATGGGTATTTATGAAAGCTTATGATCTTTTTTTCTTTTGGGAGTTGAATTACATATGATTTAATACTGAGAGGCCAATTAATGTTTATTTAATCTTCAATTCTAAATGTCTTGACAGAAAAATTAGATGACTTGTGTGATTGTTTTACAGGAAAGTAAAATATATAGGAACTCAATTATTTGTGAAACGAGAAGTTGTCAATCAAAACCATTGTCTTAAAATTCTTTCATCCATTGTCTTTCTCTTAATATTTTCTAGTTGTTCTTCAGTTGATTTGTAGGATAATAATTTAACTAATCCTCATATTTATTTATTATCTAAATAAATAATCACTATTATAATCGTATTACTCAATTGAATAATCATTAACCTATGTGGAACACGATCTTGGGCATTGCTACTATTATTAAAACTCATGCACTTGTGGTATTCAAGAAATTAGGCAAACATGGATCGAGCAAGGTCTGATCAGGTGGTGTTCACATGCAAAATTATGTATTCTTTAGTATATATTTTATTGGATTTTATAGTGTTAACGAGTGATATTCATGTGATTTTTCCTATTCCTTGGGAATTATTATGCTTTGGGTGTTTTTGTTATTTTTTATATTTAAATGATAGGTTCGAGTCTTTTTAGAACACAAGGATTGACACCCCTGAGTAGGCCACCAAAAGATGCACATGGAGGAATGAATGAAGAAAAGAAGTTGAAATCGAGAGCCAAAAACTTGCAATTGTGAAGCATTGAAGTATGGGAAGTTTAGAGGGCCAAGAGTCAGCAAAAAGCACACTCGAGTTGCCATCCGAGTTACAAGTCGGGTACACGACCGAGGCTACATACAACTTAGTACCCGATTCACAAGTCGAGTGCAAAAGGAACATTATGATATTGGCGCTATTCCTGACTTAGATATGAGCCACTCATTCATCTACAAATCATATCATATCATAAAGAGGCTCAGAGGGAGGCAAGGAGAGGAGTTTACAAGGATGATCCAACATCACCATGGTGATAAACCCAAGACAAATAACTAGATTAGTGGCGGTTATATCTTTCTTTGCAATTCTTTTTCTAAGCATGAATATTATATTTAGTTCATTTTATTTTGTGTTAGATACGTTTAGCTGAACACCTTTAGATTTTTAGACTTGGTAGAGATTGATGAAAATTATTTCTTAATAATCTCTTAACTGGTTTTTTTGTATTTCTAGTCAAGTGTCATATTTTATTCAAAATATTGTGGAATACTATACGTCTAAATAGTTGCAAATGTTTATACATGTTTGACTACATCGTCTTGGTAGATAATGTTAAACTTTGTATATTTGATATTTATCAATGCGTATATCGGGCGATTGGAATTATGAAAGCATAAAAGTTTTATTGGTATTTTAGAAGTTGAATTATATGATTAAGGCTTGAGAGAGTTACGTCATATAGATTGATCATCGATTTTAGAAAACAAGAGAGATAGATAGATAGATATTAGATGATATAAGCGACCGCAATACAAAATACTAAGATGAGAAGCATTGATTATTTTGGAAATAAGAGTTATCAATCAACATTATTATCTAGAAATCTCTGTCATCTATTGTCATTTTAAAATCAATTTTTATCTTTTTAGTTATTTTCTTTTCAATATGTTATTAAAATTTACGTTCTTAACCACTATGTGCTACATGCAGATAAAATCATAGTATTATCACAGTGGTACTTAGTGGAAATATTAGTCTATGTAAAAAATAACCTTGTTCACCATAACTACGATTCAATCCCTTATAATTGCGGTGGTAAAATTCTGGGCAACCTAGTGGTGGCGTGGTAGTGGTGATGGGAAACAGGGGCAGGCTGGGGGTGCTGAAATGAGGAAAGTACGTGGTGGTGCTTGTTGTTTGTGGGGTTATGGTGGTTGGAGCAGCGGCAATGGTACGAGCAGACGACGGGGGCAGGAAGAAATGAGAGGAGGAGGAAATTGGATAATCTCGTGAGCTTTTTCTTAAACCCGTCAAATTACCAAAGGATTGATAATCCCTCTATATAGTGCACAAATAACGTTGTTTAGGGTGTGCACTAAGAAACGACATCATTTGATTTAATAAAATTATTAAGTAATTACATTTACCTCAGTAATGTTACTTGATATTCATCTTTCTTAATTCAAATTCTAATATTACTGAGGAATATAAAACCCCATGGTACTTAGCTGAGATTTTGGTTTTTTTATATTTTGAGTACCAAAATCATTGAGAGATACAAACCCCCCGGTAATGTGATTGTGGTTGTCATAATTTTAATATATTAAATTACTTGATATAAATTCCCTCCGTAAAGTTATATGGGGTTTTTATTTTTTTAATCTTAAATAATAAATTTACTAAGGGATGTTAAATCCTTCGATAATGTTGACTGGTTTAATTTTATTTTTTAAATGTTAAATTTATCAAGTTATTCTACACCCCTCAATATATTTGTGGGTTATCACAATTACCGACACAAAATCCCTCGCTAATATTTCCCTTGGTAGTTTCTCGATATTTTTTGATAATTGTGGCTGAGAAATGGCACCATTTTACTAAGGTATATACCAACAAATAACTACCACGTGATGTAATCTCAGTAAATCCATCGGTCCTGGGGGGCAATCTTTCGGCGTCCCTCGTAAAATCCCTCAGTAATTGTCGAATTTTTTATAATGTTAGGTCTCCTCTGTGACCATTACGCGAATTATAACCGGTGTGACGGATTCATTTTTTTTCTCTTAGTATTATTTCTTTTAATTACAAAATTTTCCCTTTTTTCACTTAAAAAACGTCATTTTACATATTAATTAAGCACTTAACGAAACGATAATAGATTCGAGTTTTCCTTTAATACCGTCACTTTTGTCCCTAAAAGTGATACTTTACATCTTAAAAAAAGTTATCACTTCTTTTATTTTAAAAATATCACGTATGGCCTTAAAGTTTTAAGTCGCATCTTAAATAAAAAATTATCAAATTATTTTTTGAAAAGTGTCACTCTTAGATTTAAATGTACCACTTTGTAAATTGCATCTTAAATGAGTGCATATTGAATATATATATATATATATATATATATATATATATTATTTTATAATATAATATATACATGTGACACTCCTTAGTGTAAAAGTGACACTTTTATAGTTAAAAGTGACAATATTAAAGGAAAAAGCAAATTCATCACACGGATTAATTCCCTTTTGACGATCATATAAAAGTATTTGCATGAAAGTATGACATTCAAATTAATAAGTATGTTAATAGGTATATGTTAGTAGATTTTATATTATGCATAAAGTGAATTTTTTTTCTCATAAATACATCCGTAATCCAAATATATAACATTTAAAGTAGAAAATACGACATATTATTTAGCATTTGGATTAGAGTACTTCATGTGCAGAAAGTCATGGCTAATAATATCATGCACTTATTCTGATTTTAATATTATGTATGATTAATATGTATATTTTGTACGATAGTATTAGATATTTTGCGCGATGGAGATGGATTTTATGTATTATTAATATTATTGTGCTATAGTGATTTTATAATTAGAATTGAAAATTATGTTTTATGTACGACGAATATAAATATTTTATGTGGTGAATATATGTGTTTTGTGTGATTATTATATGAATGTTATGTAAGATATATATGTATGTTTGGTTATACATGTGTTTTGAATATTTATTGCACATAACATACATATTCGTTCACAAAATATGCATATTCATCTTCTATGAAACGCGAACTAAGATTCATCGGCCGGATTTCAACAGCAACTTCGATGACGCCCGCTTATACTTTCCCATCGGTCGAATCTCGATGACCACTTCAATGAGAAAATCCATGAGGCCAATAATCATATTGATCATATATAACACTCATATTTATCGCACAAAATATATATACCATTGTAAGAAAATATGCATATTCATCAAACAAAAAAATCGGGTGCACAGTGAATATCTTACCCAGTGCATCATATATCATCTTGAAAGTCGTACTATTTACTGAAGAAAAGAAACATAATTTAATATAGTAAAGAATACGTATTTTTGCTAACAATTATGTTCAAATACGATATAACAAATCATAACTATTAAATGGTCGGATTTAAGGGCTCACTAATGAATTTAGGGTCTTAAACAAAATTCTAATTAGGAGTCTTATAAAAAAAATGCATACAACAAAACTAAAAAGGTTTTAAAAAAAATTTAATTGAAAATATATTACATTTCACTTTATTTTTATTCCTCTAATAAACTTGGATGCAAAATCAACTATACATTTAATATTCTAACATTTCTTATTCAATGAAAAGTATTTCTGATTCATTCAATTTATCTTAAAACATAGTTGAACGTAAAGGTTTTATCACTTTCAAATTTATGAAGTATAAATAAAACAATGAAATATGATTCGATATCAAAAATAAATAGTGTTAAGTAGTTAATTAGCCATTTTTCATGGGTTCGAGTGTTGGGCCCGATAGAAGCACTCGTGTGGCACCACATGACCAACCTCGCGGATGATCAGAGTGCGACCATGGTCAACAGGCATGACCATCCTCGTGGATGATCAAAGTGCATTCATGGTCAGCAGGCAAGCCTTTACTCTCGCCTTTTGGTGAGCGTACGAGCCATTACATAAGGGTAGCAATAAATGAGAGAGGAATTTGAGAATGGATATGAAAAGGGCTCACAAAGACAACACGTTTGGCTACGGGATAAGAAAGAACCACCTACCCCTTTCTCTTGTATACTAACATACAATAAGTTGTTATTATACTTGGGGCGCGGATATACGCACCCCAAATATTTATGAGTTGACCCCAAATGATAAGAACACCCCAAAAATATTAAAATGTTTTTTTTTTTACTAAATCAACCCCACAAACACCCTATTTTACCCCCATATAATATAATAAATAATATAATAATAAAAATAAAATAAACAGAATAATAATAAAAGGAAAAGGAAAAGAAAATAAAAGTGAGAGAAAGGGAGAACCTGGTGAAGAAGAAAGAAAACGCAGAGAAGAAAGAGGGAAAAAAGAGAGGAAAAAATTGTTTTCAAAAATCCACATAATTTACTACGAGGAAGAATGGAACGGGGTGAGCCATCAAACGTTAGAGGTAAGTTTCTCATTTGGTTTGATTGAATTATTTACGTTAGAGTTTAGAGTTTTTGAAATAACTTGATGTGTCCGATTCTTGTTCTTAGAACCATAGCCGTCTCTTCGTCTTAATATTTCGAACATATAGCCAATGTTCATGACTGTCAGTCGAACAATTTCTGCCAGAAAAGTTGAAAATGAAGACGTTCGAATTCGAACACAAAGATTCTGTTCGAAAATAATTTTCGAACACTATTTCTTTGTTCGAATATTACATTCGAACACTGCCACTTTGTTTGACTAAAATTTCGAACATAATGCTTAAGTTCAGTTATATTTTTCGAATACAACAAAATGCATTTAATGATACTAAAAGACTTCATCCAATTGACATTGAAGAATTTCGGAATCGATGAGCGATATTTTTTTGAAATAGAATAGTCAAATGATTATAATCATGTGTTATTTTAGCATTAAATTTTGGAAGTTTATTAATGTTGTTGGTGTTTGTCGTTTGGATTTAAGACGTGACTTGTATGTGGTTACAAACTTACTTTGTGTAGGCCGTACGTATTTCATTATTCAAATTTTTAGTTGGTTTGATGAAATTATGTTCTTTCTATTTAACATGGATGAATTGTTTGGTGTTGTTTGTTTATTGTTTGCTTGGGATATGATCCAAAAATTGGTTACAAATTTGTAGGTTGAGAATCGCCTAAGACGGCTAAAAAAAAGAAAATTCACATCGGTTCACCGAACTGAAATGAAACATCCATTTCGAAATTAATGATACAGGATAAATATATACTAGTAGCTAGTACTAATAAATAAATACATGTCTCGTATTTAAATTGTGTTTTTTTTGTCCAACCAGCTATTAATGATGGAGATGCAGAAGGATTCAGAACAAGACCAAATCGATCAGAAGGCAACGAGGTCGGGGCCCATCAAATAGGACAAAGAAATATTGATTCTGTAAATATGGAAGAGCCACCTATATCGAATGAAGAGGTTGAAGAGGGTGGAAGAGCGCGGCGTGCATCTGTTCCTACAGAGGATGAGATACTCAAGGCTCCTCATTCTATAGGTCCTGAGATTATCACTTTGTTGGCTAGTTTTCCGACACATGTTACCTCAAAAATATGGTTTGGCGTCGAACGAGATATTTTGAGATTTCAGTGTCATTCATTAAAATTGTCTCAGTTGGAAGTTTTGGAACTCGAAACTACAAAATGTAAGAATGTCAATCTGTGCGTTTATTGATGATTAGGACTCCTATAAATACTATTACATGAGGGACTATATATGGTGAGATATTCACAAATATAATATATCATAATATTCTATTACACCTCCGCAGTCGAAACGGGAGGAAGTCTAACGTTGAGACTGTCCCGAAAATCAAGAAAGAGGACGAGCGGAAGACCTTTGGTAAAAATATCTGCAATTTGATAACGGGATGGAATATGACGAACACGAACCTGCCCTTTAGCCACCTTTTCACGAAAAAAATGAATATCCATTTCGATATGCTTGGTACATTGATGCTGAATTGGATTATCAGATAAGTATATAGCACTGACGTTATCACAATATACGAGCATTGCTTTGGCAATAGGACAGTGCACCTCCAACAAGAGATTACGAAACCAACAAGATTCAGACACGACGTTAGCTACGCCGCGATACTCGGCCTCAGCGCTAGACTTAGAAACAGTAGGTTGACGCTTTGAGGACCAGGAAATGAGATTATCACCAAGAAAAATGCAATAGCCGGAAGTAGAATGCCGAGTGTCCGGGCAGCCTCCCCAGTCAGCATCAGTATAAGAGATGAGGCTAGAAACAGACGAGGGATACAAGTGAAGGGCGTGTGTAAGAGTACCATGAACATACCGAATAATTCGTTTAAGGGCTGCCATGTGAGAAGAATGAGGATCATGCATGAACAGGCACACTTGTTGAACGGCGTAAGAAATGTCCGGTCGAGTAAACGTAAGGTATTGCAGTGCCCCAGCAAGACTACGAAACTCAGTCGGGTCAGAATAAGGGATATCGGTAACAGCACTAAGTTTGGATTTGGTATCGACTGGCGTCGCGGATGGTTTGCATGAAGACATGCCTGCCCGTTCCACAATGTCTTCTGCATATTTCTTTTGAGATAGAAATAATCCCTTAGATGTGTGAGTCACTGTTATTCCCAAAAAAAAAACTCAAGGGACCCAAATCCTTCATCGCAAATTCTGATCCAAGTTTAGACATGACTAAATTTTGGAGTGAGTCAGAGGAAGCAGCAAGGATGATATCATCGACATAAAGAAGTATATATGCAATATCATGACCCCGACGATAAATAAATAACGAATGGTCAGAGGTGCTGTGTGAAAAATCCCATATTAGCGATAAAATCAGCGAAACGCTGATACCATGCTCGGGGTGCTTGCTTCAATCCATAAATTGACTTCTTGAGAAGACAAACAAAGTCTGGACGAGCGGGGTCCCAAAAACCGAGCGGTTGATGCATATAGACAGTCTCGTCAAGATTGCCATGGAGAAAAGCATTCTTGACATCTAATTGATGCAGGCACCAACCTTTGGATAAAGCGATGCTGAGGTTCGTGCGGATGGTGGCTGGCTTGACGACCGGGCTGAACGTCTCATGACAGTCGACTCCAATTTGCTGTGTTTTACCGTCCCCAACTAAACGAGCTTTACCATCTGAGTGTCTCTTGTGCCTGAAAATCCACATACTATGGGTAACATTAGTATTAGGAGGACGAGGCACTAAAACCCATGTCTTACTGTCAATAAGAGCATTAAATTCATCGAGCATGGCCAATTTCCAATTATGATCATGGAGGGCTTGGATGGGATTACGAGGTATGGGAGACACTGACGGGGTAGTAGTGGAGGAGTGAAGATTAAATAGTTGTTTGGGTTTGAAAATCCCATGATGACTCCGGGTGGCCATTTGGGGAGAATGAATCGGAACGAGGTCCGGGAGAGGTGGCACGGGAACAATCGGAGCTGGAGAAGGAAGGGTAGGAGCAACTATGGTCTGAGGAGATAAGACTGGAGAAGTGTGGATGGTAGAAGGAGATTTGTCCGAGTGTGAAGGTGGAGACGCCAGGCTAGGTGGTGGTTGGGCCTCATCCGGTTGGTAATGGGCTGGAACCATCAAGGAGTTATCGTCCAGGAAGGTGTATGAGGATGGGCTTGAAGGAAGAACATTGGCAAAAGGAAAAATAGTTTCAACAAAACTAACATGGCAAGAAATAAAGATTTTGCGACTTGAAATGTCGTAGCATTTGTAACCCCTATGATTAGTCGGATACCCCAAAAATACACAAGGTGTGGACCGATCCTGCAATTTATTTATAGTGGTGGTTGGAAAGAGGGTATAACATAAACAACCAAAAATGCGTAAGTGAGAATATGATGGATCCCGTTGAAAGAGGATTTTAGTAGGAGATTGGTATTTGAGATTTTTGTGAGGCAAAATATTTAGGAGATAAGTCGCCATCGCTAGGGCATGATGCCAAAACGAAGGCGGGACAGAGGAGTGAACTAGAAGAGTACGAATAATATTGTTGATGGTGCAGATTGTACATTCGGCCTTGCCGTTTTGAGGTGATGTGTGAGGGCAAGAGAAACGTAAAACCATGCCGTGTTGCGCACAATAATTTTTAAATATTATGTTATCAAATTCACGGCCATTGTCACATTGAAAATACTTGATTTTCTTTTCGAATTGGGTTTAAACATAATTTCCAAAATTGAGAAAGATTGATTGTGTTTGAGATTTAAGAGAGATTGGAAAAGTCCATAAAAAATTAGTGTAGTCGTCAACAAATAAAACATAGTAGCGATGCCCAACAGAGCTCAAAATTGGCGAGGTCCACAAATCGCTATGAATAAGATCAAACGGAAGCATAGTAAATGATGTAGAATTAGCAAAAGGCAATTTTATTTGTTTCCCAAGAGTGCACGACTGACAAAATAAATCATGAGTATTATTACATCAAATAAAATTATTCTGACGTAGAGAACTAAAAACAGGGGCTCCCGGATGACCCAAGCGACTATGCCATAAACTAGGCGACAAGGCGGCAAAAGCAGAAGAGTTTGGAATGCCACGAGGATGACCAGAGGGAATGGGATAGAGGTCACCCATACTATTGCATCGCATTAAATGCTTGCCCGTCGGAAAAACCTTCATAGAAAAACCAAATGGATCAAATTCAACAGACACCGAATTATCATTTGTAAATTTGCGCACAGAGACCAGATTTTTGATGAGTTTTGGGGCATGTAAAATATTAATGAGAAATAATGGTGGATACGGATGAGGTAAATGAGAGTGACCATGACCAACAATATGAATTTTATGACCATTCCCAACAACGATGTTAGAACTTATGCCCGTATTGAAATAAGATGAGAGGATACCTTCATTTGCCGTCATATGCGAGGTCGCGCCGGTGTCCATGTACCATTGAGTGTCCGGAGGGTCGATAGATAGAGCATGCATGGCGGCTTGAATATCGGTCGGTGTGTACATGGTCGAAGGAGTTGTAGCAGCGACGTGCGCCTGCTGGGGTCTTGGGCCAAGAATCCCGGGCTGACGAGTGTTAGCAGTAGGATGCTGCCATGGTGATGTTGGATATGGGCACGGCGGGGTGGCCCACGGCTGCGCCCATGGAGACCACACGGGCCACTGTTGCTGCGGGTAATTGGGCCACTGGGGTGGCTGCAAAGTATTCCAAGAAGGGGCGTGTTGCGGCGATGATCCAGAACGCAACGAGTTGACCCCACGTCCGCGCCCCCTTCCACGTCCAGAGAAGCTGCGACCACTGCCACGGCTACTGGAGTTAGAACGTTGCGGCTGACGAGTTGACCGATTGCTGCCATTTCCCGAAGTAGAGCGAGACGAAGAGGTTCCGTGGTGAGGGTTGTAATCGGAGTGAGTATCTGACGAGACAGCGGCAAGGGCTGCATGATGAGCGGTATTGGCAGCAATTTTGTGACTACTAGTTTCTTCGAGAAGAAGCATCGAGCGAGCCTTGTAAAAAGGAGGAACCGTGTCGCTCTGTCGAATGAGTGTGCCGATATTAGAATAGCCATCGTTCAAACCCGACACCAATTGTAAAAAGAGACGTTGATTAGAAACGGAGGAGCCAACGTTGGATAATTGATCAGCGATGGACTTGAGATGTTGGCAATAAGAAGACATATCAGAAAAATTATACATGTGAGCACGAGAGAATTCCTGCTCAAGATACACGGCGCGGGTGTGTTGGTTGTCGGAGAAAATATCACGCAGACGAGTCCCTGCTAAACTCGCCGTGAGATTCGGATCAATGATAGTATGAAGGAGATCGTGGGAAATAGCGGCATAGATCCATTGCAAAATGATCGCATCGAGACGGTCCCATAGCCTGGGGTCGGATTGTTTGAGAGAAGCGGTTGACGACGGCGGCATGGAGACGGAAGGGATGATAATATCGAGGACTTGGTATGCCTTGCAGTGATTTTTGAACAAGGACGACCAAGTGGTATATTGAACTTTTTCAATTTCAAGAGTTATGGAGATGAAACTCTTGATATTGGAGACAGAGAGAGCCGGGTGAAGAGACCGGAGATCAGAGGACGCTGCCATTTTTTTTTATTTCTTTTTGAAAGAAAGGAGAATAGCGGCTGCTAGGGTTGGAGAAAATTAATCTTCTGATACCATGTAAGAATGTCAATCCATGCGTTTATTGATGATTAGGACTCCTATAAATACTATTACATGAGGGACTATATATAGTGAGATATTCACAAACATAATATATCATAATATTCTATTACACAATTCAGAAGATTAATTAGGCGTTCGAAGCTTCTTCCCTTACGAAATATGTCATATCCCGTTCCAAATAGAACTTTGATAAGTACGTTTGTTGAACGTTGGCATCCGAAAACCAACACATTTCACATGTCGTTTGGGGAGATGACCATCACATTGGACGACATTTATTATTTGACTGGCTTATCGGTTTCAGGAAATCCTGTGGAGCTTACAGGAGAACAATTGTAGGAGAAAGGTGATGTTTTGGTGTCGCGGTTTTTAGGAGTTGAACAATTTGAGGCCTACGAGGATATTACTCACACTAGGGGTAGATATGTGAGACTTGAGTGGCTAAAGGATCGATTTTGTGAGGCTATTAAGTCTGAGGGTCCGGAGAAACTGGAATATGCAACGCGAGCATACGTTTTGTACACTTTAGGATGCACGTTGTTTGCGGATAAGACTGGCAACAAATTAATGACCACGTATCTGAGATTGTTGGAAAATCTTGATCAGATGAATTTGTACGCATGGGGCACCGCTACTTTGGCTTTTTTGTATAGGCAACGAGGACACGCATCAAGATGCGAGGTCAAATCTGTCTGTGGCTACTTCACATTACTTGAGGTATGATTTTTTTTACTATCTTTCAATAAACTCGCTATTAGGTGTGGATATATGCAATAAACTTGTACTTACTATAATGAAATGTTGCAGGCGTGGATATATGCATATTTTCATTGCATGCGACCCCCACACAACACACAATATGATATCAACCAACCTTTTGCATTTAGGTGGTCACCATCATCACGATCAGCAGGACGCTTAGAAGAGATTGTGGCACATAGAGAGTCACTCGACTCGCTGACGGTATCAGATGTAAGTTTCAATGATTTCCTCATATTTTTATTGATTTCATACTCATATTAGTTATTTATACAATAATCCAGGGAGTCACAATATGTGGGTTGATTGGTCCCTATTCGACACCATTCGTGATAAGTATAAATTTCGCTCGGAGGCTTTTATTCACGGGTGCATTAGATGTTTTTCCATTTTTGAGCCCTATCATCCAAATTGTTGTCTCAGACAGTTTGGTTATGTTCATAGAATTCCAGATGCCCCTCTTGGTCCGAGGGTTGCAATACGACCTAAAAACAGTACTCGCTACAAGGTAGAGCGGGATTCTTCGCTTGCAAGCTATTTTATGCAATGAGATTCTCATTTGCTGGTTGGCCATCTACGTGGGAGTAAAGTGAGAATTCAAGAGGAGACTTTGCCAGAATACATGGAGTGGTACATGAAGCATTCTCATCATATCGTGCAAAATCTAGAATGACGTTCGACTAATCTTAGTCGCTCTTCGACGGCTAGTGCAGCTCAGCAGATAAGGCTTGAATGAGATCTGCTTCAAGGAGTGGTGCAACGATGGAGGCGTCGGGAAGAAGACTACGCGGAAGACTATCTCACAGTGGAGGATGCATACAAAGCCTTAAGACGAGGGGATAGTTATAGTGATGAAGCCTGAGCCGTCCAGTGGTAGACGTAGGGGTCGAGGATAATTATCTAGGAGTTGTTGGGATTTACTTATGTTGAATTGTTATTCGCGTTCATTACTTTTGGATGTTTGGTAGTTCGAACTTGTGTTTTCGATGTACATTAGTTTAACAATATTATTTGTTTTGTTGAATTGTTTCTTGTATTGTTGAATTGTCTTTTGTGTTTAGTAGTTTTGGTTTTTTGGTAACTTGTATTTTGGATGTTTGGTATTTTCTACCTTGTGTTTTGGATGTTAAGTTGTTGAGTTATTTTGAAATTTGGACCAAACAGAGAGGTGTTCGAAATTTACTTACGAACGCAAACACCATGTTCGAATATTCTTATAGAACAAAAAAGACTTATTCGGGCAAATATTTCGAACATAAGGTGTTTGACATTTATAAGCGAACATGTGCCACTACAAAAAAATCCGGCAATCCTGACGGCCAAATCCGTCAGGATTCCGTCAGTATATCAAATACTGACGGCCTCCTGACGGATTATGGCCGCCAGTATATTTGCGGTCAGGATTGTAGCATCCTGACGGAAATTGTAACCCGCCAGGAATGCCGACGGTTTC
>BMAC01000140.1:947397-964734 GCA_014905375.1 Phtheirospermum japonicum
GGGTTCGAACCATTGTCAACACCCTTATAAAGGGTTAGTGATACTACTTGAGCTACAAGCTCGTGGTTAAAAAAGAAAAAAAAAAATTACTATGATGCAAGTACAATCACATATATATTAAAAAAAAAGTAACCTACCACAATAAAGTGCATTTCACCATCGACTAATGCAATGCATATGCATTTAGGGTTAACGAAAATTGGAACCGATCATGTAAAAGGCAAGTATGTGTTTCAAGCCTTTGAGGATAATACCACCAATATGACATCGTACGCAGATGAAATAAGGTGGACATCTCTGGTAGTAACAACCAATATCTTATGGGTGCAGGTGTATCATAGTAGTTCAATGCGCACAACACATCATCAACAGCTCCACGTGTGATGAATATATTAGTGTACATATCACGATGTTTTTGCAATTCGTCACTAAGGTCTCGCCGCACTTTGCCCAATGAATCCTCTCCTAAACCCATTAAATGAGCTACTGCACGGAAACCGCAATGACCATCCCCCAGTACATTCTTTCTTTCAAGTACGTAATCATGAAACATGGTAGGAAGTTCATCCATAAAACACCAATATGCAGCTGATCAAGTTTTTTTCAGAATAACCGGTTACTTTTGTTTTGGAGCAGAAACAAACATCGGTTTCATAGGAATGGTCCCAATCAAGTCGATACTTTGTTCCATTGGAGAACAACTATCATTAAATGACTCCACGTACTCAAATTTGCTCGGGTCACGTTTTGTTGAATTCACATTCTTTGTGCGTTTGCCATTTGGCCTTCCACGAGGTCGTACAGGGACCTCAGGTAGAATCAAACACGTTGTGTCAGGTTTCAAAATTTCTCTCAACCTTTTCAACATTAGTAGCTTCTCAGACTGATTAACCAAATTAAACTTGTTCAAGTAGTCCGCAATGCTATCTCACCCGATTTTGAATATCTTTTCCAACACTTGCATCATCCCATTGAGTTGGTTCCATGTCTAATTTTTTCCAAAACTTATCTACACTATCTAGTGGTATTCGAATCTCTAATCGCTTGAATTCACTAATCTTGTGTGCACGAGGCAAACCACATGTCTTTCTTAGCAAACAACCACAAAGTAAAGAGTCGATGCCAATGTCATTTATAACCTTCATTTAACTTAGGATTTTATCCAATGCCGTAGTAGAAATCTCACCGCGTAGCATATTGAAAGTCATTAGTTGATAAAGATGTTGGACTACATAATACTCTTCTCAAACGAAGCCTTAATTTTAGTGTGTGATATCTCGAGAAGAGAATGTATTTTCGTCCAACATTTCTCAAAGGTTCCCATACTCGATCCCAATTATCTTTTCAACTTAGCATGCGCACTTTCCGCCCTAAAAAATACATTAGAAAAGTAACCAAAATAAAAATTAAAAAAAATAAATAGTCGCAAATATTTAAAAAGTAAACATAAAATATTTTTAAGTACCTATTAGTCGTCGTATTGTTGAAATGCATAATATTATTTATCCATGCAGAGATAAAGTGATCTTTGTAGAGATTTACCAATTGATTAATACAATATTGTATGGCTAATGAATGATCGAAATAGTCAGACTCAAATCTCCTTAGTTGTTCGTTGAAACCGACTTCGTTATCGGCAAGCATCACTTTATTCCATGAACTATTAAAAGATTCAAACTCTTCCTTTGTGCAAAACATTTTCTTATAATTTGCCAGCACATTTTTACCAATGTGCCAACGACATAAAAACTGTTTCGCATTTGGAAAAGTAGCCGACACCGCATTAATTAATGCATTTTCCTTATCAGTGATAATAACTATGGGCAAACACGTGGGATTCATCAGCAATTTGAGGATAGAGCATGCCCACATGTAATTTTCCTCACGCTCACGCTCCACGTAAGCGCAAGCAACCATAAAGGTCATATCTGTCGACGTCACTCAAACTATCTCCAATAAAAGCATTTTATAACGATTTGTCTTGTATGTACAGTCCATCAACAAGACAGTGGGAAATGAAAGAAGCAAATCAACCAAAGTTGGATGAGCAAAAAAAAATATCTTTAACTTGGTCACTCGTACTACAACGATTTACGTGGAAAAAATAATTATTCTCCTCCAATTTGGACATGAGAAATTGCAGTTGTGATCTGCCTTAATGCTCCACAGATCTGTGCTTCACTTGAGCATTGTAAATAGATCTCATTGTCGACACATTTCCAGGATGTCTAGTTTTCAATCCGTGTAATATATCTTTTGGTCGACTGTTGCTTATTGTCATATCAACAACAAATGTATTTTCAGTAGGAGTTAAACAACCGGCATAAGGATGACCTTCAAAGTGTTTGGCAAGAGGGCCATTATGCATGCCACATGTTATTTGTAATGACCACTTCTCATCACCGCCAACAAAAATTTGATAGTCGTTTAAAAGAAATGGACATCCACACTTCTTTGTCCCAGTTTGCCTCTTTTTGGATTTTTTTTCCTTTCGTCTCCATCTCTAATTCGTCAGGTTGTCAAGTTTTTCCAACCATGCCATGATATTTTCCACTTCGCTCGCATGCTAAAAAAAATCGAGCTCGCCTACCACTCTCTCCACTGTCTGATCTTTTAACAACTATCACCATACGATTTTCAATTCCTTTCGAACAAACCAAATTTACTAATTCATCTCTAGATTCAAAACAGCTCGTTGTGTTTAATAAATAAGAGTAGTCTACAATCACATCACTTCTATTTGGACTACCATTACTATTTTCAGTTGACATTGTCTTCGATTCCTGAAAAACATTGTTCGAAAATAATTATAGAACATAAATATTATATTCGAAAGAAATACTCGACAACTGAGGTATGTTCGAAAATTAAATTCGAACAATATGAAATTGTTCGAGTAGTATATTCGAACATATGTTTAATGTTCGGTCAGAACATTCTAACATACATCAATTGTTCATTAAAACCAGATCGAACATATTCGCGATTTTCAGCCAAAAAAATAGTAATACACCAAAAAAAAAAACGAGAGAGAAAAGGACTCAAAAAGATAGATGTCAAGAATAATAACATTATCCATCTTGTTTGTATAATTATCCTACATTCTTAAAAGTTTTAATGTGAATTTTTGTTAGGTATTGAAACAGGTTTTGGGATGAAAAAGAAGTTACGAGGGTTTATACGTTCCTGTTTTATAATTAATATATATATATATATATATATATATATATATATATATATATATATATATATATATATATATATATATATATATATATATATATATATATATATATATATATATATATATATATATATATATATATTATATGTTTATATAATTGTATTAATTTTATTTTTTTATTTTTAATTATATATTGTGAGTAAGGTTATTTTAGTCTTTTCATTAAGCCCTATTTTTGTCTAAAATAGTTTGGGGTCAACTCATAAGTTTTTGGGATGCATATATCCACGCCCTTATACTTATTGGTGTGTGCACAACGAGGAGAATGAATCCCTATTTATACTACATGGGTAAAATATAGAATTCGTCCATTAACTTTTTGGACTTGGCAAAAATGGTCCACTAAATGAAGGGGTGGTAAATTTAGTCCAGCAATTAAGTATTTGTCGTACTTTTAGTCCAATTTTATTTGGTGGACTAAATTTGCAACAAAAATTTGGACTAAATATGCGACAAAAATTTAATTGGTGGACTAAATTTGCAACTCACTGACTGTCATTTGGTCAAAATCCCCAAAATTGGACTAATGTGCGACAAAAATTTAATTGGTGGACTAAATTTACCACCCCTGTATTTAGTGGACCATTTTTGCCAAGTCCAAAAAGTTAATGGACGAATTCTATATTTTAGCCTGTACTACATGGAGCGGGTAGGATTAAGGTTTTCTTTCTCTCTCTCCAATCCCTTCCATACCTAGAAAAGCCTTATTCTAGGTAACTATTATAAAGAGAAGAAGATCTTCCACAATCATATCTTCCTACCCAAGTAATCTAAGAGGATAAGTCAATTGGGGCTTCGACTTGAGCCCGTTACTACATGTGTTTGATGCATCCTCCCATGGGCTTGGCCCATTGTTGCCATGCTACCATGGTGCATCCCTTGTCCCGTTTGATCCTTCTAGGTGCGCCAAGCTTGGGATTGCCTTCTTGATCTTTGGGTGGTCTGGATGCCTAAATCCAATGTAGATGCATTCCTCTCAGTTAGATTGCTTGATGAATGATCCTGTCCAACATCGGCTCCCGATGCACATGTTCGGGCTTGGCCATCTCGACCATCCCATCCTTAAGTGTCTCTCCAATCCAAGCAAGGTGCTCGAATTATTGGCCTACTGATATGATCCTCAAACTTTCTTGTGATATGAGACCCTCTCTATCGATTCTTTAAACGTGGCTCGTGACATCTTCCCCCACCTAACTCGCTGTCTCCTCAAAATGTCTCTCTCTTGCAAGGTATCCTCCAATGCTGCATCATGGATGGTTCTACTCTCTTCCGTGTCGTCACCCTCGATCCTTGTTGTCTCCATTGGTCATGTTACACTTAACCCTATTAGGGTAAGCAATATTCAAGTGGTTGGAGGCATCACTTGAATAACATGTCTTGGCCACAAGTGCTTTCGACAAACATGTGCATATCCTCCATGCTTGATGCACTAATAACAAAACCCCTCTCAACCCTTAGGTCGTGTCTCTCCTGACTCCATCATTGCCTCTGTCCCTAATGTTAGCCACTGAAGACGTCGTCCAAGCTATCATCTTCTTTGCTGATCAATTCAAAAGGCTTCAAATAGTCTAGCCTTGCGCGTTGTCTGTAAGACTAAGTAGTGCCACTCCCGGTGTCCTATCGCCTCACAATAATAACAAACCTTAGTCGAGCGTGTGTTTATTACACACGTTGCTTGTGTCTCACGTACCCGAATCATTAGTGGCTTCATTCAGAGATGTCTACCCACTAACTAGTCTATTTCGTACATTGGGTTGATTACCAATGTGTAATAAACTACATTACTATCATGGGCTTGACTCTTTCTAGCACTAGGACCTTGATGTCCCCGATCATCCGAGACGAACACGCCGATTCCATTGATGTTAGCTTGATATCTCACTGGCTAACTCATTTATACAACAAAAGTATGGTGTCTTTGGTGCCATTGATATCAATCCTTATTAGACCCAACCATTGATACGATACTTTCTCCATGTGACTACACCAATTTTTATAGAAAACATGTTGGCTCCTTTGTTTCCACAACCCTGTACACTGGAGTAAGGTGCGAGACATGTTTTTGCCTCTCCGAGTTGATGTGATGGTGGTGGTACTACACCATAGTTTCTCCTTGGCTGACTGATGAGGGTCATGACTCCCCATCAATTGCTAAAGATAACCCTTTTCCCTTCCACCTTGCCTTTGGTTCCTTGCCTATGTTAATTGAGCCTATCATTGGATTGATGGATCCTCCAGCTCCATCTTAATGAAGTTAAGCTCGGTGTTCCTTAGAAGAGTAACTTGCCCCTCCCCATTAAGATAATAACTTCCTCTATGTCAATTTTTCCTTCCTTGATAGTAACGTCGCTAGTGGTAATGCCTTCTAATAGCTTTTAGACCTCCAAGTATTCGGTCACCTAGCCGTTGAGTCTTGCCTCTTCGTTCTTCACTAGTATATTACTATCTGATAATGGACAACTATCCATGGGTTTGGTCACTCCACATGAACCCCGGTAAGCTCTTTTATCGACCTGCCCTACCAATGCATTTGGTAACTCCATGGATATGTCTTCTCTCACTTTCTCCCCTACGCTTTCTCGACCAAGCCGATTGAGAAATGGCATTCATCATGCTTCACATGTACTACTTCCTCTCCATAATACAAGGCCCTGATGTGTGATTTTTGTCGATTTTTGACACCTCGCAGTCAGTCACCTTTGAGACCACCGTGGGAATCCGCCTTCGAGTTGATTGAGTTAGGGCCCTGCACCATCTAATATGTGTGTGGCCATTTTGTCACATCGTTGATCAAGAAGTACGGAACAGTAGGCAGCTTGATGTCATTGGCATCGATTCCAAAAGCTTAAAAATATTGTCCTAGATTATGCAAGAAGTTGGTACTCCTTGGTAATCCCTCGACCCTTTGTATGTACACACCTTCGAACTGGTAGGTACATTGGCGTCATCTCTCCTTCATCAGTCTTGGCCCTCCTCAGCTCAACTCCACTAATCACCAAGCTTATGTCTTGTGCTTCCATCTTCATGGTCCATGCTTGGCGCTGTACTCAACCTGAAAGACACTAGTTAAGGACTTGTACATAGTTCCTAAGTCTATCCACCACCGATCCATTGTTGATGGTTCAACATTGCAAGATCCAATCTTCGATGTGCAAAAATTTTGTTTCGGATTTGGATCTTTCCAACCATCAAGCCACTTTATTGATCTGGGATAGGTGTAATCTATCTGTCTAATCCTTCGATGCCCGCATTGGGTTAGGTTTTTCATTTTTCTTCTCCATGCCACTCCCTTACCATACCTATAAAAGCCCTATTCTAGGCAACTATAACAAAAGGAAGAGTATCTTCCATGATCATATCTTCCTAAATATGTAATATAAGAGTCAAAGTCGACTGAAGCTTTGTCTTGAGCCTGTTGCTGCATGTCTTGGTTACATCCTCCCATAGGCCTGCCCACTATTTCCATGCTTCCATGGCGTGCACCCACGTGGTCTGTCCATTGTGATGTCTGATACTTCTGGGTTTGCCCTCTTGATCTTCAGGCGATTCGGATGTCTACGTCTAACGTAAATGAGTCCCTCTCAGTCGGATTACTTGATGGTTGCTCTTGTCCAATGTAAATGTATCCCTCTCAGTCGGATTGCTTAATGGTTGCTCATTTCCAACATAAACGTCCCATTGTACTTGGACTGGCTCGACCATCTCGACAATCCCATCCTTGAATGTCTCATATATCCAGGCGAGGTGTCCATATGATTGGACCACTGTCGTGATCCTCGGACTTGCCCCAACAATATCTTGGCGCCCTATGATAATCTTGCGCATTGTGATTGCGTGCATAGGACCCTTTGTGGCAAGTCCTAAAATGTGGGTTGTGACACCTTGCTCCTATACATATCAACTCCCCATGGTAATCTTGCACATCATGGTTGCGCGCATAGGACCCTTTGTGTCAATTCCTATAATGTGGGTCGTGACACCTTGCTCCTATACATATCAACCCAATTATACTAATTGCGTTGAGCCCTAACCTATTTATTGGCTAATAATTGCTTCAGTTAACACGTGTCGCGCTCTCCTCACTCCATTTTTGACTTGTCGAGTCCTATGCATCTTGAACTTAGAAGATTTCTTAGTTTGGACAACCTTGAGGTTCGAGCCTCATGCGATGGCTAATTGATAGGTGTCGCTCCTCACCTAGGTTCGTAGCTTAGATTGCAGCTGATGTGATATGGTACACGTGTTAAGAAAAAAATAAATTTTTGACGGACATGGGGTTTGAACATGTTAAAGCAAATACACATTTAATGTTTATTAACAAGTTATTGATGAGGGTAATTTAGGTATTTATTAAACTTATGTAATTATGAAATTGTATAATTGGTACCCTATATAAAGGGCCCTTAGATTAACGAAAACCCTAATTTTTCTCTGCCTCTCTTTTCTTCAGTACCTCTCCTGCTTTACTTTTACACGTTATCAGCACAAGACTGCTCTTCTTGAAGATTTAATCGGACTGCTCTTGAATTCTTGAAAATACAATCGGACAAAGCAAATTGTTTTACAAGGTACTTTCAATCCTCACTTATTAATTAATTGACAATTATGAATTCATACATAATATTTATTTGCGATGCCCTAGTGGAGTTGTAACACGATGTATTTTGCTTGGGCCTGTAATCTTGATATCATTGTATTACCTATCGTGTTTTTTTTGTGATGCATTCTTAATATTATTTGTGGCCATTGCTTTTGCAACACATGATGGACAAAGGCTCTATATTAAGAATACATGTATGAATTGCCATAGTTCATTACGGTCGCATGCTTAGTTCATTTAGTCTGCAATGTCATGATATTTTATTCATGTTGCTATACTGCTTCACAAGTAAATCTTTTAGAATAATATATGTCCGGACGATCTGTTTTTTTTGTTTACTGACTCATTTTTATACATCCATACATATATTGCAATATATGAAAAAGTAGGGGACCATGGTTAGTGATTTTTTTTACTATATGTATGTTTCTTGGGCTGCTGCTTTATATGTATGTTTCTCTATATTTGTGTGTCAACATATGTGAGTTGTTACATAATATGTGCACTGTGATAATTAATTGGCATGTGAAATTAATATATTTTTGTGTTCATTGTAAATGTGTTCTGTGAAGTATGTTGCTAACAACTGCATAATAAGTGTGTTTTGTACTATCATGTGTTGTATACTAATTAAATGCACCATTATACAATTTATATTTTATGTGATAATTTTGCACAATTTATACTTTTGTTGTGTAAACTTGTTTTGGGTTATGTTCAGGCCCTCTGTTGTTATAGATTGACTCATATCTTTAAAACAAAACAAAAAAAATTGAAATTGTTGGTTTCAATTTAAATTGAAATCTTGTAGGCCAAACTGCTGTGCAAGCAAACAAAAGCATTTAATGATTATTGTATGTCAATCGGGATTGATGTAGAACATCATGTACCCCATGTGCATACACAAAATGGTCTCGCAGAAGCCAGCATCAAAAGACTACAAATGGTGGCTCGGGCATTGGTTATGTGCACCAACATGCGTATTTTTGCATGAGGTTATGTCATATTGCATGCAACTCTACTTATTCATTTTAGACCAACTACTAGCCATTTTCTGTGTACCAGTTGGTAACTGGATATTTGCCTGACATTTCCCATTTACGCATATTTGGCTGTGCAGTATATGTTCCTATTGCGCACCCACATCACACACAAGTGAGTCCTCAAAGACGATTAGGTATTTATGTTGGATATGAATCTCCCACAATTATCCGCTATTTAGAACCCTTGACAAGCGATCTATTCACCGCTCAATTTGTAGATTGTCACTTTGATGAGATAATCTTCCCGTCGTTAGGGGAGATAAGAAAAAGGATCTTCTGAGGGAACGACAGGAATTGTTGTGGTCTGTCTCCACTCTGTCTCATTTTTAATCTCCGCACTTCACAATGTGAAAGTGAAGTAAAAAGAATAATCGATCTTCAGAAAGTAGGAGATTCGATGCCTGATGTGTTTGCTGATATCGCTAAAGTGACAAGATCACATATACTGGTTGCAAATGTGCCTACAAGGGCACAACGCCATAGAAAGAGACGCTGCAACCACACACTGTGGAGGTGTGGTTGAGGCCGTGGCTCCCAAAAGGAAAAGGGGGAGGCCACTTGGTTCGATCGATACCCACCCAATGAAAAAGAGGGCATGTGCGGCACAACCTAATCCATTAATCATCAATGAAGAAAATCCCTCTCATGAGATTATATCTGACTATAGTTATGTCCATGAATCATTACTGGAGGACGCTTCGAATTTGATATGATTCCACAGAACAAAGAAATCTCAATAGATTATGAAAGTTCATATGAGTTGATGAAAAGATCTTCCATACAAATTGGTGATGTATTTGCATACACAGTTGCTCAAGAAATCATAGAGCACGATGATATCGAACCACGCTCTATTGTTGAATGTCACCAAAGAGCATATTGGCCTCAATGGAAAGAAGAAATCCAGGAAGAACTTGATTCTCTAGCAAAACGAAAAGTATTTGGCGCGGTAGTGCTAACTGAAGAGAAAGGTTTTTGGTGGTTGTAGTATAGATAAGGTTTGTGTATTTTACTATTATTAGAATTCGATTATTCGTATTGAAAAATAAAAACTTTTTGAAAAATAACTAGAAACGAAGAGTAGATCTAGGATTCAACATAAAACCATGCATGAAAATAAAATCCAAAATAAAGCATATGAAATAATTAAAATAAAAATGATCAAGGACCCGATCTATGATCAAGGTGTTTCACTAACCTAGATTCCATAAACCAATTCACAAATCTAGAAATAAATCTAAGAGCTAAGGCAAAATGCATAAATTGAAGAACAAGTTTGAAATTGAAGAACAATGAAGAAAATTAAGAAAAACTTACTTGAATCAAGAGAGAGAAAATAACAATCCAAAATAAAATCCAAGTGATGGCTTGAATTCTTATTGAGCTTTTAAACCCAAGGAAAAGCTTGAAATTAAATCTAAGAATTAGGGAGAGAAATTAAATCTCAAACTCATGCAAGAGTTGGAAGGAGAGTAGATGCATTTGTTGGGGAAAGATGTGGGGTTTATATAGAGGTTCGTAGGGGCAAAATCATCAAAAACGCCAAAAGTCACGGCGATGCAGTCGATCGGCAGCGTATCAGTCGTCGATTGCCTTGTGTTCAAATGCCCCAGCCTCTGTCGAGCAATCGATTTGGGCTGTTCTCAGTCGATCAGTGGTGGTGCAGTCGATCGACTGCCTTGCTGTTGAAATGGGTCGGACTCTGTTGTTCAGTCGATTTGGGCTGTTCTCACTTGATCGATTGACATGGCAGTCAATCCGGGCTGCTTTCAGCTCGATTTTCTCATTTTGGTATGGATTTTGAGCCTCAGTGACTTGGCTCAAACCTAGGCGCATGCCAAAACATCTTGGCGCGAATCTAATTCATTAAGCCACTTACGAAATAAGAATTCTGAATTAAAAAACCCAAGAATCACACAAACATCACCAATGTCGTATACATAAGGCTCAAAACAAAAAAAAAATAAGAAAACAACCTAACGAAACTCGACTCAAAACTAGTATAAAAATTATTAAACTCTAATTAAGAATACAAGAAAAACACCACAATTACATGCAAAATACTAAACCCGCAAGTGTAAAGCCTGTAGGACATAAATGGTTTTTGTCAGAAAGCGTAATAAGAAAAATGAAGTCCTGAGCTACAAAGATCGTCTTATAGCACAAGGTTTCTCACAACACAAGGTTTCTCACAACATCCTGAAGAGACGTACTCTCCTGTAATGGACGCTATTACGTTTCGCTACTTAATTAGCTTAGTAGCATCCGAAGGATTGGAAATGCAGCTCATGGATGTGGTTACAGCATATCTCTATGGGGGTCTTGATTCAGAGATATATATGAAAGTGCTTGAAGGCCTTCAATTACCCAAGTCAAGTGACTCTAAACAACGGAGTGAGTTTGTGATTAGATTGAAGTGATCACTTTATGGATTAAAATAATCCATGTGGGTGTGGTATACCCGTTTAAGTGACTACTTGATTGGGAAAAGATATAAGAACGATGAACTATGCCCCTGCGTTTTTATAAAGAAAACAAGTTTTGGATTTGCAATTATAGCTGTGTATGTCGATGATATGAACATAATAGTTACTCTTGATGAAATAAGAGAAACCTCTAGCTATTTGAAATCTGAATCTGAGATGAAAGATCTTGGTAAAACTCGGTTTTGTCAAGGCATCGAACTAGAACACCGAGCTTGAGGAATACTAATCCACCAGTCCGCATATATCCAAAAGATGCTCAGGCGATTTAATATGGATAAAGTACACCCTGTTAGCACTCACATGATCGGTCAGAAATTGGATGTAAAGAAAGATCCATTTCGTCCAAAGGAAGATGACGAAGAGCTACTAGGAGCTAAAATTCCCTATCTAAGTGCAATAGACACATTATTGTACTTAACTCAATACACATGACCAGACATTTCATTCTCATTGATCTTGTTAGTAAGATTTATCTCAGAACCAATGCGACGTCATTGGAATGGTATCAAGAACATATTTTGATATCTGAAAGGAACCGTTGACATGGGTTTGTTCATCCCTTATAGAAAGACAAGAGGGGTCACATATGAATTTATAACCCCTAAAGAAAATGTCAAAGGCGAGAGTGTCACCCCCTACACTTAAACACCTAATAATGTTTTGGTTGGCTTTGCTGATGCTGGATATCTCTCAGGTCCACATAAAGGACGTTCTCAAACTGGTTATGTATTTATTATGGGGAACACATCGACATCCTGTAGATTAACCAAACAAGCTCTTATAGCCACCTATGTGAATCATTCAAAGATCATTGCTCTACATGAGGCAGTTCGTGAGTATGTATGGTTAAGGTCTATCATCACACATATTTGAGGGACTAGTGGTTTAGAGTCTACCACCGGAGAGCCTACTCGTATTTATGAAGATAATGCGGCTTGCATTGAATATATGAAATTATGCTACATCAAATGTGACAACACGAAGCATATATCACCAAGTTTTGTCTATAATTAGCAATAACAGACGTTCCTTGAGATTCAAGTTACTAAAGTGACCTTCGAAGAAAATGTGGCTGATATGTTTACCAAATCACTACCTCAAGCCATATATGAGAAACATGTGAAGAGTATAGGTATGCGAAGACTTTTTGAGCTCCCTTGATAGATGTACGTATCAGGGGGAGAGGTGTTATCATCAGGTGCGTTGTACTCTTTTTCCCTTCGACCAAGTCTTATTTTTCACATTGGGTTTTGTTACTTGGCAAAGGTTTTTAATGAGACAACTACTCATGCACCATTTTAATTGTTGACTTGACACAAGGGGGAGTGTTAAAGGGAAAAATACACATTTAGTCTGTCTTTATCAATAAGTTATTGATCAGGGAAATTTAGGTATTCATTAACCTTATGTAATTAAAGAACTGTATAATCGGTACCCTATATAAAGGGGCCTTAAATAATGAGAACCCTAATCTTTCTCCGCCTCTCTTTTCTTCAGTACCTCTTCTGCTTTTACTTTTACAGAACACACATTCTTTTACTTTTAGTATCTAGTCGACAACCACTCTACCACATGGTCTTGATGTTATATTTTATAAAAAAAAAATCTATATTTAAATAAATTTCAACTTTCTTTAACCCTACATAACATACCATGAATTCATTTTTTTAACCTTAATACAAAAGTTAATACTTCTCATAATCTTCTCATAAATATATTATAAAAGTCTAAATAAGTATAAATAAATTAAAATATAAAAAAAATAAAAATCAAAGTATAGAATATTAGATAAATACTAAATAACCTCAAAAGTTGAAATCATAAGAAATATAAAATAAACTATTGTTTAAATTTATATAATATTTAATAGATTTGAGAAATAGAAACTGCAAATATTTTAGAATAATAATATGATTCATTGAAAAATAATAAAGCAAGTTAACAAATAATTAATCATGAATAATTACATGATATTTTTAAAAATAATAACATAATAAAAATGTTATAAGAAATTATAAAATAAATCAAAAAATTATTTGAAAAATAGATGAAAATATAATATAGTGTGATTGACTTCTAAATAATCATTCACAAATTTGAATAATAAAGGAAAAGAAATATTATAAAATAATATAAACACCTATCAAATTAAAAAAAAAATTAAGAAAAACAGGTTGTGGGTCACAAAAATGATTTAGGGTTTTCATAGACAAACATAACATTTTACAATATAATACTAAATAAGTCTCAAAAATTGAAATTAAAGAAATAGATATAATAAACTATTATTTAAATTTATACAATTATTCAATAAAGTTTGAAAATTAAAATCATAAAAACATTATATTAATAATATATTTATCAAAAATTATAAAATAATCTAAATAAATATATAAAAAATACTTAATCATGAAAAATAATTTAAAATATTATAAAATGAAAAATATAACAGAAATGTTATAAAATACTATAAATAAATCTCAAAATACCTTTGTATTAGGTAAAAAAAATATAATAAAGTATGGTTTAATATCTAAATAATTATTTAATAATTTAAAAAAGAAGAAAAATAAAAATTATAAAATAATAAAATACCAAATAAACAACAACAACAACAATAAAAAAAAAGAAAAAAAAAAGAAGTATTTAAAAAACTGAGGTTTTGGGTTACAAAATT
Organism: Phtheirospermum japonicum; assembly: GCA_014905375.1. Classification (NCBI taxonomy): domain Eukaryota; kingdom Viridiplantae; phylum Streptophyta; class Magnoliopsida; order Lamiales; family Orobanchaceae; genus Phtheirospermum; species Phtheirospermum japonicum. The sequence continues at coordinate 961,448 of BMAC01000140.1, forward strand.
AATTGAGAATTTTTACTTAAAAATGTAAATATTATAATATGACGCTAAATAAATCTCAAAACTTGAAATAAGAAAAATTATATAATAAAAATTGTGTAAATTCAAATAATTATTCAATTGGTTTTTAAAATAAAAACCTTAAAGATATTATAGAATAATAATATAAGTTGTTTAATAAATTATAAAGTAAGTTAAATAAATATAAAAAATAATTAAATAATTATTCTATAAGAAAATAATAAAGTGTGATTAACTTCTAAATAATTATTTCATAAACCTAAAAAAGAAAAAAATGAAATATTATAAAATAACAAATCACCAAAACGAAAAAAATCTAAAAAATCTGTTGTTGGGCCACACACCAATTTCAGATTCTTGTACATAAAATATAAAATTTTATAATATAATAAAAAATAAATTTCAAAAATTTGAAATCGGAAAAATTACATAATAAATTATTGTTTATGTTTATTTAATTAACTAATAAATTTGAAAAACACAAATCTTAGAAATATTATAGAATAGTAATTGGTACGTCCTAAAGTGATGGTTAATTCCTGCATGACCTGGACAGAACATGGTTGGGATGAGCTGAACTAAGTGTCTTGGCCAAAAGAAGGATGAGACTAGAAACTGTAGTCTAGCAGAGACTGTCCTGACCTCACTCGAGAGCCTTGGATAATGATTTGAGAGGTCGGGTCAGGGGTCAAGAAAAACATGAGGATAGAGCTGACCTGCTTTCTGGAAGGAAGCTTTCAGGTCAGGTCGGCCCATGTAACGGCCCAAGATTTACGGGTTTTCTATTTCCGAGATCCCGAAAGGGGCCCCCACTGGGCAAAAACTATGAATATTACAGCCCCAAGGCTGAGAGAGGTATGATTTTCCCAGCATTCTTTTTCTATTTTATATTATTTCGATTAAACTGCTTATTGACTTAAGCATCAAAGAGGTTCCCACTGGAAAACCCCCGTTGGTCCTTTCTAACGTGTATTTGCGAAAAGCAGGTCGGGAAATTCTCAAGTGAAGGTCCAGGCTCTCTTGGTGGTAAATTTTTCGGGTGAAATAATTGGCGCCATCTATGGAAAAATCAGGGCTAAGACGTGAGAAGAAAACATGGCATCGGACGGGATCAGTCAAAATCTAGTGGCAGAAATGGGCGGAACATCAGCCTGCCACGCCGACAGGTATACAGGAGACAGCAGGGCCATCGGCAGCAGCTAGGCCAAGCACAACGCAACCACCTCTGGAAGGAGCCCAACAGGCGGACGGAGGACCGCTTAATGATTCCTTCTTGAGGCAATTATCTGACCTCATCATAATAACGGTGGAGGTGGCAGTGGAAAAGAGATTCGCTGAACTTTCATCGCAACCTTCCAAGGAAAATCAGCCGACGGAAATGGAGCCGCCTCTTACAGCCCAGCGAGTGGCCAGGGCTCCTCCTCGGGATGAGGTGGAGGAGAGTTTCTCTGCTTTAGAAAGCGAAAAGTCGAGCAAGACCAACCCAGACCTCACTGAGCAGATGCAAAACTTGCAGAAAGAGTTCAGGGAACTGAAGAGGAAGATGGCAAGCACGGGCACATTGTCGGCGCGGAGAGAAACCCCATTTACAGATGCTGTTATGCGCGATGATGTACCGGCTTCTTACCGGTCCATGGGCTTTGAATACAATGGGACAACAGACCCATGGGATCATCTGAGCCGATTTGAGATCGCGGCTACTTTGCACAAGTTCTCTGACGCCGTCATGTGCAGGGTCTTCCCAACGACCTTTACAAAATCAGCCCAGCTCTGGTTCAGCCAGTTGCCTCCGCGTTCTATAAGATACTTTTGCGAGTTTAGCTCGGCATTCGTACACCAATTTACTAGCTGCAAAAAATACCAGAAAATGCCGCTATAATTGTTCAGTTTGAAATAAAAAGAAAATGAAAATCTGTGCGCATACATCAAGCGATTCACAAATGCAAAGCTAAAAGTGCTGTCAGCATCTTAAGAGCTCCTGGTTAATGCTCTAGCTCAGGGGCTCAGGAGAGGAGAGTTTTTCCAGTCACTGGTTGTAAAACCAGCGCTGAAATTTGGAGAGCTCTGATTAACACGAATTTGTCTTGATCTTAGTTAGTATTTAGTTCGTTTTTATTGTTGATTTTGGTGAAAGTTGGATAGATTGAGCATATTTTTGTATTTTCTTATCCCCAACTTGTTTTATCATATTTTAATTATAATTATTTTATTTTATATTTATTTTAGGTATTTTGAAGTGTTTTGGCTTGAAGATAGTTGAAGGTAGGCCTACGAGTGAAGTTTTAGCGAAAATGGGCCATGATTTGAAGTGTTACGACTGACACTGGGTACGTTGTCCACACTGGGTTACCCAGTGTCCGAGTCCACCGACACGCCCCTGCCGACACTGGGTACATTCGCCGACACTGGGTTACCCAGTGCGATTTCAAATTCGGAAAATAAGAGCTTTCGACCCAGAAAACGAGCAAGCCTAGCTCAAATGTGTTTTTAAAAAAGGATCCTACTATATTAACAACAGTTGGGAAGACTTGTTCAAGGGGAGAAGACCTTTCCTTTGAAGTATTAGAAGAGAATAATTATTATTGGAGACTTTGGAATAAAAAAGGAAATAAAATCAAGATACCTATTTGAAGAAGGATTTGGTGAGAGAAAAAGAGACCACCAAATCCTATAAAAGCACTACTACAGAAAATAGATTTCAGGTCGGTCATTTCACATCGGTTTTTTAATAACCGACGTTAAATGTTATTCACGTCGGTTTTTAAATAAACCGACGTGATATTTAATATTCCACGTCGGTCAATTTAGAAACTGACGTGATGTTATATATTTTACGTTGGTTATTCAAAAACCGACGTGAAAATTTATATTTTAAAAAAATATTAAAATACCGTAAATAAAATAAATATAACCGGGTCGGTTATATTGGAATATTAAATAGACGCGACTTGCTCAAAACAAACTCGGTTCCCTTCTTTTCCATTTTTCCTCAGCCCGCATCCCGTCCAGCTACTGGACACTCGCTCTCTCCCTCAACTCTCCTCGAGTGCACCCGCGGCCGCCCGCATCCCATCCAGCTACCTGCCGACGCCTCAGATCAGTCCAACCATGAGAACCCAGGACAACTTATGAGGAAAAATCCCCAATTCAAACTCTAAGCCCTAGCCACCAAAAATAGGTTATTCGGAATTGCAATTTCTAATACTGTAACTCTTAATCATCTTTGTCTCCCTCATTCCTCTCTGGCGTAGATTAGTCTTTTCTTCTAA
>BMAC01000140.1:966388-1015597 GCA_014905375.1 Phtheirospermum japonicum
TTAGAAGAAAAGACTAATCTACGCCAGAGAGGAATGAGGGAGACAAAGATGATTAAGAGTTACAGTATTAGAAATTGCAATTCCGAATAACCTATTTTTGGTGGCTAGGGCTTAGAGTTTGAATTGGGGATTTTTCCTCATAAGTTGTCCTGGGTTCTCATGGTTGGACTGATCTGAGGCGTCGGCAGGTAGCTGGATGGGATGCGGGCGGCCGCGGGTGCACTCGAGGAGAGTTGAGGGAGCTTTTGAAACTACCAAAAATGCCCTGAAGTTCGATTCCGTGTTAAAATTCAAAGGGCTAACTGCTCTTTGCTTATGAAGAGGTAAATGTTAGACAATAAAATTAGTTGGTTATTTTTTGTAATTAGGTCAAACTTAAGGGTACTTTTTGTAGTTTAAATTAATTAACCCTTTTATTTATTGTCTTTCAAGGGAAAAACAAAATGAGTTAAATATTTTACTGTTTTTAGGTTATTTCAAGGAAAGATCAAGGACAATACTGGCACGAAACTCAGCAGCCTTACAGTTACGTATCTATCGATATGTTTTCAAAGCAATATAAGGAGTCTCTACATGGGAAGAAGCTCAGTGACGAACTTTTTGTGCCATTCGATAAGTCCAAGAGCTACAAGAACTCAATTAGTTTCAACGTTTATTCTCTGTCCAAATGGACTCTTTTCAAAGCATGCATGTCGCGAGAATTTATTCTCATGAAACGAAACTCTTTCGTATATGTATTCAAATCCGYTCAGGTTCGCCTAATCATTTMTGTCCTTTTACATATTATTATTGACAATATCAAATTAACGCTGTTTGCTCTTTCATAGCTTACCTTGGTTGCAATTGTAACTATGACTGTATTCTTGAGAACACAGATGGGCGTTGATTCYTATGYCTGTATTCTATGACTGTATTCAAATCMCAGCGACTATTCTCAAGATTCCTATGTCRTTGCTCAAGATTCCTATGTCATTGTTKAAAGCTGTTGTGTGGACTTGTATTGTTTATTACGGCATCGGATATAGTCCGGAAGCTGGGAGGTTAGTAGCAAATGACACATTCAATGATAAAATGTCCTTTTTTTTTTAAATAACCAAGAATCTTTTTTTTAAGGTTTTTTCGCCAAATGATACTGATGTTTGCTATGCACTTGGCCTCAATATCTATGTATCGTTTCTTGGCGTCTGTGTTTAGGTCTGTGGTTGCATCTACGATAGCTGGTAGTCTGGTATTATTATTTGCATTGTTATTCGGTGGCTTTATGATCCCAAGAGGTGTGTATTATTATTATTATTATTATTATTATTATTATTATTATTATTATTATTATTATTATTATTATTATTATTATTCTCATACGTATGCTTTCATAATCTTAGATTACAATATTCATTATATTTAAAGAGCATGGAGATCAAGCTATATGTTCAAAATCTTAATTTGAATTACTTTTGATTAGGTCCTATGTCCCACGAATCACCTATCACGTGACAAAGCCACGTGACTGTTATTTGGTTCATTAAGTCGGATTTGATATAAAAAGAAAAGAAAAAAAAACTTCTCTTCGAGACGTGCCTTTCTCCTTTATCTCTCCCCATTGAAAAAATTACAGTTTTTCCCACTACTGTATCAAAATTATCCCCAATTTTACTACTTTCAAGTGAATATTGCCTAGCAGCATCAGATTTTTCCGAGTTTGAATTGACATTGTGAATGCCAGCAATAGACCCGTTCTCAGAAACTCTAAAGGCAAACGTCGAGGTTGAAAATGACGAATCATCAATGGAGACAAATCTTTTCGTAGTTTCAGAGATTGACCTTTGAAGAACACCAGCGGTGTTAGCTCTTCTCAACTTGAAATCATCATCACTTCCTAGAAAGCTTGCTGATTGTTCAAATACTAATCCTGCAGAATCTGGTATGAGCCGATTTTATTCTTGTTATGAGGACTACACAGTTAACTTTTATAAACTACAATGGAGAAGAAATTTTAGTTCATATATAAAAAAATGTGATGCAAATACTTTTTTTTTCTTTTTCTGGAGCCTTGTATGCACAGTGACGAGAGTTTATTCATTTCCAAAAAATTTCAGAGATATTCATTGTCGAGGGAGACTCAGCTGGTGGTAGTGCTAAACAAGGCCGTGATCCCCGATTTTAGGTGATACTTTTCCAAAATTACAGACGGTTTATTAAAATATTAATCATGATTTGTTTTTCTGAAACAATATGCTGATGTCATCATACAGGCTATGCTTCCTCTAAGGGTTAAAATCCTGAACATCAAGAGAAAGGACGTAGTTGCAATATACAAAAATGAAGAGATTCAAAATCTTATCCTCGGCCTGGGACTTGGAGTGAAGGTGTCGCTCTTTAAACTTTAGTGTGTGTGTGTGTGTGTATGTATATATTCTTCTGTGTTTTGAATTCTGTTATTTATCTACTTATTTAATTTCCTTTATTTTTAGGGTGAGGATTTTCATAAGGATTCGCTCCGATATCACAAGATCATAATATTAATAGATGCTGATGTTGATGGTGCTCACATAAGAACATTGTTATTAACCTTATTCTTTAGGTATCAGGTATGTAACGTGAGGTCATGTATTATGAAATTAGTGAAAAAAGAAATTGTAATTTGGCAACTTCTTAGAGTTCTTTTTTTCCTCCAAGCTTACTATTACTCGTTTTGCAGAAACTATCTACTTCTTTCTTCCGACAGTGCCTTGCAAAGTCAGATTGATGTTGATATTTCCTCTTGATGTTGACATCGGCCCTTTCTCTCTCGATAAACCATTTCTAACTCATTATCATTTCACCGTGTTTGGATCGTATATGGTTATAAATGGTTGTATTTGAGAAAATGTTGATTTTTATTTCAAATAATTATCTGAAAACAAAAAATCAAAATTAGTCGTCAAAGTTTATATGTGAGTAGGCGCACCACTTGAGAGTTCATTTGTTGTTAGGATTTAGGAAGCCGTTAGAATTTACTTTTCCTTTGCTATATAGGAATAGGTATCCGACATTCTCTCTCTATTTTTTTTTGTGAAGAAATTTTGGTTATCGGAAAAAAATGGATTCCTGTTTTTCGTCGTGATTTTGCTGATACGCTTCGTGTTGCAGAGAAAACAAAGTTGTGTTGTTTGTTTTGGAAGGTTTGGTAGATAAATCATAGATTACTTTAATCGGAAACAATAGAGCTCTAGCCCCAAGAGACGATCGCATCCTTATGCCGCACAAGAGTCATCAGTATAATGCTCCTCATATTCCTATTTTTCGTCGTGATTTTGCTGATACGCATCGTGTTACAGAGAAAACAAAGTAGTGTTGTTTGTTTTGGAGAGGCTGGTAGATAAATTATAGATTGCCTTAATCGGAAACAATAGAGCTCTAGCCCCAGGAGACAGTCGCATCCTTATGCTGCACCACAGGGTCATCAGTATAATGCTCCTCATACATCTCAATCGCATGCACCGCCACAAAAGCAGTTGGACTGGAGATATTCAAAGATTGCGGACTACTATAATTCAATAGAGGAGGTATTTTGAACTGTGAACATGTATATTTTTGACAGAGAACCTTAGAATCTGCACTTTTATCCTAATAATATCAGATGATGAATGTTAAATTTTTATTATGTTGCACATTTGAAATCCTGTTTAATATAGTTTTGTGACGAATGAAAAACTTAGTATGTATCTTTGTTGATTGCCATCTGGAATCCAATGGCAATTTATGTGAATGGTTAACATCTAATTTATGWCTCTAWGTATGTGCATRGATTATACAGGYGTTTTRAACACGCCTGTATCATGACATTTTAAATGAAATTATTGGGACTGAAATCTGGGATTTGTGCACAAAATTCTGATCAAATTGCCACAGGGGTACCTTTCAAAAAAAAAACATATAACCAGAAACCGATGTCAAATGTTTAACATCGGTTTTCACCCGATGTGAAAAGTCACATAATACACGTCGGTTTTAAGTATAAGCCGACGTGAAAGGTAACGAAATCCACGTCGGTTTAACCAAAAACCGACGTGAAAAGTCATGGGATCCACGTCGGTTGAAAACCGACGTCAAAAGTCAAGGAATCCACGTCGGTTGAAAACAGACGTCAAAAGTCACAAATTCCACGTCGGTTTTCCAAAACCAACGTGAATTTTCACGTCGGCCGTTTAGACGTCGGTTCCAAAACCGACGTTAAAAATGAAAAAAAAACGACGTGAAAACCCTATTTTGTAGTAGTGAAGGAGCGACGCCTAGCACACACTAGAAGTAACTCTCTCTCAACTCTCGAACCTCTTTGGGATGACAACCCAAGAGTGTTCTTTATTTTCTTTCTTCCATATTTCTTAGTTTTAAATTCCTAGTTTTTAGATAAAGTAGATTAGTTCTTAGGTAATTTAGATTCAATATTTCTACGTTCGAACGATGTTATTCTTCTTCGATTAATTAGTAAGTTTTCAATTCCTTTCGTTTAATTAATTTAATTAATTTCTTATACTTTTCATTTCTTGCTTTGCTAGTTTAAATTAGAATAATTGATCTTCAACAAATAAACCCCCCAAGTATGATGAATTGTATGGATCTTGACTGTGTTGATGATTGGTATGGGTTTATGATGTTGAGATTGATAATGATCGTTGGTTAGATCTTATGGGTCTAGAGCCTAGATTCTTTGTGAACCATCAGTTGGGTTTTCCCAAGAGATCGTGGAGACGATTCGAAGCTCTAACCCTTGTTTTCTTAAAGTCTTTTTAAAATTAATAAATCCAGTGTTCATTGTTCTTGATTGAGTATTTAAATTATTTATTTTTATTATTTTCTTATTCGTGAAAAATAAACACAAAATGAACTTCCGGATCTAGTTTTCCTCTGAGATCGACACGAGTCAACTTACCCACCTACAAGTGATCCCGTTCTCTTGCGGGTGAACTTTTTATAATTGACAACTTTAAATAAAAATAGGTGTGGAAAAGTTCGAATCGATCTCCTGGAAAGGGCAAAACAATACATTCATCTGGAGAAGGCCTTGAGGATCAAGGAGGATAGAGAAAAGAGGAGGGAACAACCTGATAGGGAGGACAGGACCCCGATGAAAAAACCCAGGACTGGTCTGGTTAGAGGCCGACCCCGTTGTGATAGATACACACCTCTAGATACACCTCAGGGGGAGATTCTACAGGCAACTGAGCGACACCCTGATCTCAAATGGCCCATAACTTATTCCCAAAAACCAAGGAAAGAAAGATATGACCGATTTTGCCGACACCATAACGAGTATAGTCATTATACAGATTAGTGCACCCACCTGATGGATGAGATAGAGAGGTTGGTACATGCAGGACACCTCAAGGAATTTGTGCAGGCAAGATGGGAGGAGTCCAGATCTGACTCTTGTAGACAAGATCGACCTGAGGGAAACAAGCGTGAGGTGGAAAGTGTTAGAAGATTTATCGTGGTGTTGAAATATATCAACGGGTTCATGGATTGGTATTATCGGAGATCGATTCAATTGAAGGATTCAATGTGTTTCAAGCTTGGAAAATAAAAGGAAAATAAAGCAATTAAACTAAACTAGAAATGGAAATAGCAAGTTGGTCGGATGCCTCGTCGTATGACTCAAATAGAAAATGCATAACAATAATGAAAATAAGCAAGAAAATGCAATGTTTCACCAAGTACAAGCATGCAAGCACAAGGTACAACTATGCATAAAATCCTAAATAATGCAAATAAGCAGAAATTGAAAGCATCAATGTAAAGAGCAATGAAAGTTGACATGAAAGTTTAAAACTTTAAGGATAATAAGAAGCAACAAAAAGTAGATCTAAGATTCAACCTAAAACTATGCATGAAAATAAGATTTAAAATAAAGCATGTGAAAAACTCAAAATCAAGACGATCCAAGACCTGATCTATGATCTAGATGTGTCACTCATCTAAATTCCATATCCAATTCTTAAGATCTAACATGAATTCAAGGTGCTAAGACAAAAAGCATAAAATGAAGAACAAGCATGGAAATGAAGAACAAAGCATGGAAATAAAGTATAAAACATGAAATTGAAAGGAAACTTACTTTAATTAAAAAATGAAACAAAGCTTGAATGTAACTGCATTAAAAGTAACAATCCAAAGGAGTATTTGGATTCTTCTTAGGCTTACAAACCCAAGGCCAAGCATGAAAGTAAATCTAAATCTACAAATAAAAATACATCAAAGCTTGAATTTGAATCTAAAACCTAAGAAAAGAGAGAATTATCCAATAGATTCAGAGTGATTTTGATCCCAAACCCAAGTTAGGGTTGGGAAGGGAGTTATTTTTTCAAAGGTGCAAGGTGTAGGCTTTATATAGTTGTCTCTAGGGGCAAAAATGTCAAAAACACCAAAATTCCCGCAGCCCTCAGCGTTGTAGTCGATCGACTGCTTGTCGATCGACTGCTCTGCTCGCAAGATGTTGGCTACTACCCGGCAGTCGATTTGGAGCTCCTTCAGTCGATCCGTATCCAGTCGATCGACCACCAGTCGATTGGGCAGTCGATTTGGTGCTTTTCAGTCGATCCTAGATACTTTCGGCTCAAATTTCTCGTTTTCTGGTCCATAACGTCCACGAGTGAATATAATCCTTTTAACCACCTAGAAAACAAGAATTCAAACTTAAAAACCCAAAAATAGCACAAACACCTCACATTTCGTACATTGTAAGTAAAAGAGCAAATAAACAAGAAAATGGCCTAAGATTTAGAAGTAACGACTCAATACGACTAAAAACAACGCTAAACCCTGACTAGAAATACTAGAAAAATCACAACAACTACATACAAAACAACTACCCTACACTTATCGGTTTGTTCGTCCTCGAACAACGAAAATAATCGAGAGTGTACATGCAATGGACATTATGTAAGAAGAAAAATCCTTGTGTTTATCCTTATTAATATGATGGGATTATCAACATAGACTCGCTATCGTCAAGCATTGCTCATATTACTCTTTCTCAAATGCAAGCCAAATCGATGACTTCCTCTCCAAGGGACTTTTGAGGGTGTTCGCTCAATTCGCTCAAGTGTATAGTATGTAGGATGTGTTTACGCTCAAGTCGGTCAATACATGCACCTTGTCAAGATTTCACAAATCGAACGCTCAAAATTGCTCATAGTACATGATCAAACAAGAATCAAAAGAGGTCTTTATTATGGTTGTAATGTTGGCTCTTTGGTAAGGTATGGAATATTTAGATATAGTGGCTAACACACGATCAAACGTGATCAATAACACACAAAACTCTGACTTCTAGAACCCAAACTTATGATCGCTTCACCATTCCCAAATCACCAAACTCTCAATCGAAACCCTTTCTTCTTACACACTCTTTCCCGACTTTTATTTCACAACACTTAAAAGCTTTTTGAATTTGCTTCTTTTCACTAAACTTAGCCTTTAAATTAGGCTTTACACATAAACGCACGCTTTTATCACTTTTCGTGATTTGTGTTGGATTATTATTATTTTCTTATTTTATTTATTTATTTTTGTATAAGCAACTCAAAACCCACAAAATACTTCCCACACACATCACTCGTCAACTAATCATAAACTCTCCCACCTCACAAGTTACGAAGATACAAGAGCTAGAATCAAGCTCGGCTAACAAGAAATGGGACATAGGCTCTAGGGGGCTCATTTGGGATTTTTAAAGTAGCTTAAATATGTGGATATGACCTGAACAAGGGTGATATATGTGCCTCAAGGTCATTTTCGAATTCAATCATGTACGAGCAAAGTCAAACCTCCTAAATGCAATATCCATAAAAATGCAAGCAAGCCAATAAATCACACAAGGCAACTCACTAGTTTGCACCGAATTTGGGAGCAAAATCAAAAGAGCTTTTGGAGCTTTGCAATCTTTTCACGAGAAAATGTTGATTTTATATATATATATATATATTATATATATATATATATATATATATATATATATATATATTTGTGTGTGTGTGTGTGTGAGTGTGAGTGTGTGTGTATATATATATATAGACGGATTTGGACGAAGCACAAAAATTCAACTCCTCACACAAGAGGCCAAAAACATGCAAAAACTCGAAAAGTAAACTATTCAAACTTCCAAGTACGTGGAGTTTTTCAATAATGTAACAAAGACACAAACGACACAAAATTCTACTCAACCATATAAATGCACAAATAGTAAGCGTCACTTCACCAAGAATGCGCCACTTCGCCAAGGCTCGAGTTAAGAACAACAAAACATGCTTTTCGACACCCGGACCCTAACAACCTACCCACCCCACACTTAAACCATGCAATACCCCTATCGCATTTTAATGAAAATCAAGTAAAAGGAAGGTGAATAGAAACTTCCACAACCGAGCGAGTTTAGGTCGATCTCGGTGGGGTCCACCTAAGCATCTAAGCAATCCGAGTGAACATCGAGCATGGCTAGTATCTCCCGGCTCCACGAACACTACCACTTTTATCAATCGTCCAAGGTTGAAGTCGGTAAACAAAACCTAGAAAAGGAAATCACATAAAATCAAACACATAATAAAATATGTACATAAAACGAAACCAAAGGTCCAAAAGTAATAAAATAAGAAAATAAGAAAGGAATAAACGAGAAGAACTTGTGTTGCCTCCCAAGATGCGCTTGTTTTACATCATTAGCTCGACGTACTCCCTTTTGGTCAAGGTGGAAAGATAACGGGAGGGTCCACCAACACAATCTCCTCCTTGTCGGGAGGATCCACTCTTTGGAACGTCCTTGGCGCATTGCATAGCTCAAATAAGATCCGCCAAAGAGTAAACATTCCAAATGGGCATTTGAAGCTCGTCTCGGCTAGGTCCTCGGGTGGAATGGTGGTTTTGAAGTGGCCCGACGACTCATCGAAAAAGCAAAGGGAATATTGTCCGTCTAGCTTGTCCATCATGTGGTTGATAAACGAGGGAGGGAAACGATCTTTCTTTGTGGCCTCGTGAAACTTCTTAAACTCGATCGACATCCTCCAACCCGTTAAAGCCCTCGTGGCCAGCAACCCTCCTTTTTCATCCTCAATAATTAACAAGCCGCTCATCTTGGGCACCAAGTCAATGGGCTTCACCCACTCGCTTTTAGACATCGCGAACATCAAGCCCTCCAATAACAACCTCCACATCCCGGTTCTCACCATTTCATCAAGAATCAAATTCAAAGGGCTAACTCTCTCAATCACTCTGTGTCTCCAATCAATAGCACCCTTAAGAATTGTAAACTCTTCAATCATCCTCTCCTCCTTTTCCTCTCGATGCGAATTTGCAAGGATGGTGATTGATTTCCTCTCCTCATCCTTCTCAAGATAATCGTCAATTCCAAGCTCATCATCAATAACCCCCACCTCCCCCTCAAAAAATTCGTCGTTTCCCTCAACGACACATCGAGAATCATCTCCACACAAAACGGGGTCAAATAGAGGCACAACGGGCTCATCATGTAGAACAAGGGGCTCATCCTCACAACTTCCCTCAATATCGACATTTGGGCCAACCTCCTCCTCATTGCTCCTCTATTCCAAAAAAACTCGTTCGACCGTGGCCTTGATGAAGTCCATATACACCCACTCTTCGCAAGATTGTTTTGAAGTAAAAGGTAAGGGGTCAAGAGGATTAAAAATACTCGGAATCGAAGACACGGCCTCCTCCGTCGGTGAGACAATCGAATCAACTACCCCACGCCTATCGGGGAACATGACCGGAAGAGTAGGTGAAGGTAGTGGGTCCACGTGATAAGTAACAAGAGGATCATGAGGCGGCAGTGGAGTAGGATAACCGGGTCCCGCACAAGGAGGAGTCAGGCCCAGGCTAGACATTTGAGTGATTTGAGCCTTCAATTTCGCTATTTTCGTAACCAACTCAAACTCCTTGGATGATAAGGGTGGAAACACCTCATGAGAATGTGTTGGTGGAGGAGATTTTGTCTCTTCAAGAGGAAACCCCCCCACAAAGAGTCTACTAAAGTCTCCCATAGTGTGGACGGGGGGTGCATCAGAGATCAAACCACCAAAATGTTCATAAGCCTTGAGAACTTGGGCATTAGTAGTGGCACTACTCGGGGCTTGATTGAAATTGGAAGTACGAGAAGCGCCATACAAGCCGGGACTCAGATATCCACCACTCACATGGCTACTAAGAGTCATATTCGGCGTAGGAGTAAAATTATAACCGGTTGGGGCTCCATATGGGTCGGGATTCGGGCTTGGAATATTCGGAGGATTTGGTGGAGCACCATAGCCATATGAGTTGGAAGTCGGGGCTTGCACATTCGGATAAGAATATGGAGCTTGCACATTCGGATAGGAATTTGGAGATCCATAACCACCCAAGGAACCATTCACACCCGAGAAACTATCAAACCCGACATGGTTTGCACCATGCCCTCCCATGATGGGTTGCCCATAACGAAAACCACCATTGGCAACGTGGTTTGCACCATGCCCTCCAACGTTGCCAAGGCCATTATACATCATTCCATTCACACCATGCCCTCCCATGTCGGGAATATTTCTACCAAAGCTAGAAGTACCTAACATACTTAACAAAAACGTCAAATAACAAAGCAAGCTAAAAACACAATGAACCTACAACCAAATCGAAAGCCTTAACCAAGCCGAGTCGCAACGGCTCCATTTTGTTAGAAGATTTTTCGTGGTGTTGAAATATATCAATGGGCTCATGGCTTGGTATTATCGGAGATCGATTCAATTGAAGGATTCAATGTGTTTCAAGCTTGGAAAATAAAAGGAAAATGAAAACAAAGCAATTAAACTAACTAAACTAAACTAGAAATGGAAATAGAAAGTTGGTCGGATGCCTCGTCGTATGCCTCAAATAGAGAATGCAAAAGTATAATGAAAATAAGCAAGAAAATGCAATATTTCACCAAGTACAAGCATGCAAGCACAAGGTACAACTATGCATAAAATCTTAAATAATGCAAATAAGTAGAAATTGAAAGCATCAATGTAAAGAACAATGAAAGTTGACATGAAACATTAAAACTTTAAGGATAATAACAAGCAACAAAAAGTAGATTTAAGATTCAACCTAAAACTATGCATGAAAATAAGATTTAAAATAAAGCATGTGAAAAACTCAATATCAAGAAGATCTAAGACCCGATCTATGATCTAGATGTGTCACTCATCTAGATTCCATATCCAATTCTTAAGATTTAACATGAATTCAAGGTGCTAAGACAAAAGGCATAAAATAAAGAACAAGCATGGAAATGAAGAACAAAGCATGGAAATAAAGCATAAAACATGAAATTGAAAGGAAACTTACTTGAATTAAGAAATAAAAAAAAGCTTGAATGTAATTCCATCAAAAGTAACAATCCAAAGGAGTATTTGGATTCTTCTTAGACTTACAAACCCATGGATCTAAATCTAGAAATGAAGATACATCAAAGCTTGAATTTAAATCTAAAACCTAAGAAAAAAGAGAATTATCCAATAGCTTGAGAGTGATTTTGATCCCAAACCAAGTTAGGGGTTGGAAGGGAGTTATTTTTTCAAAGGTGCAAGGTGTAGGCTTTATATAGTTGTCTGTAGGGGCAAAAATGTCAAAAACTCCAAAATTCCCGCAGCCCTCAGCGTTGCAGTCGATCGACTGCTCTGCTCGCAAAATGTTGGCTACTGCCCGACAATCGATTTGGAGCTCCTTCACTCGATCCGTATCCAGTAGATCGGGCAGTCGATTTGGGGTTTTTAGTCGATCCTGGATGCTTTCGGCTCGAATTTCTTGTTTACCGGTCCAAAACGTCCGCCGAGTGAATATAATCCTTTTAGCCACCTAGAAAACAAGATTTCAAACTTAAAAACCCAAAAATAGCACAAACACCTCACATTTCATACATTGTAAGTCAAAAGGCAAATAAACAAGAAAATGACCTAAGAACTAGAAATAACGACTCAAAACGACTAAAAATAATGCTAAACCCTAACTAGAAATACTAGGAAAATCACAACAATTACATGCAAAACAGAAAGCGGGCAAAACAATGGTAGGAGGAATGACCAGACCCAGGAGGTACGAGGTGAAATTCTAATAATTACAGGAGGCGAGTGGGATGAGCACTCTAGGAGAGCTCAAAATAACTATGTTCATGCTGCAAGAGACCTGACAAGGAAAGTGAGTGAGGTAGGGTAGTTAACACCAAGTCCAAACATATGCTTTGGATCAGAGGATGAGAATAGCATCCTGGTCCCTCACATGGACACTTTGGTTATCACAACTAATATCGCCAACTACACCATAAGGTGAATCTTTGTGGACACAGGCAGTTCGGTTGATATCATGTTTTATGAATGTTTTAGACAGTTGGACTTAAATATGGAATTGGAGGAGGTCACGACTTCACTGGTTGGCTTTGCGGGGGCTGCCCTGGAGCCATTGGGAGCAGTGAATCTCTTGGTTACTCTAGGGGATGGCCCATTTAGACAGACCAGGTCAGTGCATTTTCTGATAGTAGATGCACCTTCCTCATACAATGTCATGCTTTGGCGACCATCACTGAGCCAATTTCAAGCTGTGATCTCCATTTACCATATGAAGTTGAAATTCCCTGTCCAAGACGAAGTAGGAGAAGTCCACGGTGATCAGTATGCGGCAAGACGCACATACGTAGATAGTGTTCGGCATAGTGAGGAAGAGGGAAGGTGTAAAAGAGCAAGGATAGAAGATACTAGACCTAACCCATACCAGGGAGAGGAAAATATGATGGCAAGTGAGGTCATTCCAGGAGACGACAGCTGACTCCTGCGTATAGGGACGACCCTCAGCCCTGAAGTGTTGGTGGATTTGGTAGCCCTGCTGAGAAACATCATAGATATTTTTGCCTGGTCTCCCCAGGATCTGGTCGGGATAGACCCACCAATAGCTGAGCACCATCTCAACATTATCCCAACAATAAAGCCGGTGAAGCAAAGAAAGCGCAGCTTTGGACTAGAGAAGGAGGCTATTATTGAGACAGAGGAGGATAAACTGTTGAAGGCTGGACATATTCGAGAAATACAATTCTCAGAATGGCTCTCTAACGCAGACTTAGTAACAAAAATGGAAGAAGATTGGAGGATGTGTATCGAATTCTATGATCTTAATAAAGCCTGCCCTAAAGATCACTATCCACTGCCGAGGATAGACCGACTCGTCGACTCTAGGTCGGGTTGTGAGTTGCTAAGTGTGATGGAAGCCTCGTAGGGATATCACCAGATCAGGCTAGCCAAAAAAGAACAAAGGCGAGTTAGTTTCATAACTCCAAAGGGAACCTATTTCTACGTGGTCATGCCATTCGGACTTAAGAATGCGGGTGCCACATATCAGCGGCTTGTGGACAAAATGTTCAAAAATCAGCTCGGGCGCAACATGGAGTTCTATGTGGATGATATGTTGGTCAAGAGTGTGAAAGCAGCCTCACATGTGGTTGACCTGAAGGAGACATTCGATACTTTGAGTAAATATAAGATGAAGCTCAACCCCAAGAATTGCATGTTTGGGGTAAGAGCTGGAAAGTTCCTGGGCTACATGGAAAAGGGGATAGAAGCAAATCCGGAGAAGGTTAAGGAAATCATGGATATGCAACCTCCGAAAAATGTTAAAGAGATTCAATGCTTGGCTGGGCAGATAGCAGCCTTGAGCAGGTTCATTTCATGCTCAACTGAGAAGAGTCTACCATTTTTTCAGGCCTTACAGAAAAGAGCCTCGTTCCATTGGGATGAAAAATGTCAGGATGCATTCTAGAAGATGAAGGAGTACCTGGCCGGAATGTTGCTACTTACCAAAACTATCCATGGAGAGCCCCTGATCTTGTATTTGTCCGTAGGAAAACAAGCTGTTAGCACGGTCCTGATCAGGGAGGAAGGCAGAGTACTAAGACCGGTATACTACTGGAGTAAATCTTGCATGACGCCGAGCTGCAGTACGTAGAGGTGGAAAGAGCCATGTTGGCACTGGTCGGGACGGCTCGTAAGCTCCATCCCTATTTCCTTTCACACAACGTAATGGTCAGAACTAACTTACCCCTAAGGGCGATTATGGATAAGCCGGAGGCTTCGGGGTGCTTGGTGAAGTGGATAATCGAGCTTAGTGAGTTCGATATTATCTTCGAGGTATGAACAGCGATTAAGGCCCAAGCACTAGTGGACTTCATGCAGGAAATGACCAGCTCTCCCAAAGGGACAAACGAATGGACGATCTATACCAATGGCTCTGTCGGCAACCTCAGCTGTGGCGCAGGGATAGTGTTGATGGACCCAGTAGGGGTGACCACAGAGTATGCAGTACGCATGAACTACCCTTATCCAATAATGTGACAAAATATGAGGCCCTGCTGAGAGGATCCAGATGGCAAAAGAGCTAGGACAGACCAGGTTTGTATGCGGGTAGATTCGCAACTTATATGCAAACAAATAAAAGGGGAATTTGATACCAGGGAAGAGCACCTGCAAAGATATTTGACTCGATTTTGTTAGCTGGCCGGACTGCATCAGATTCCTAGAGAAGAAAATGGCCGAGCTGATTACCTGGCCAAAGTAGCCAACTCAGCCACGGACTGTCAAGAAAAAGTAATCATTCTCTTAATGGCATATCAGGAGTTTGGAGAGGAAGAGGTGCATGCGTTGGCGGAGGAGAAATTTGGCACTACTCAATCAGGTTATATCTGGAGAAAGGAGAGTTACTAGATAATAAAAGAGGAGGGGATTTAGACAACCTCTTCTGAGATGTCTGAGCATGATGGAGGGCGCCCATATACTTAGAAAAATTCATGAAGGGTGTTGTGGTAATCATATGGGCGCCAAGACCTTATCAAGCAAAGTTATGAAGGTTGGCTATTTTTGGCCATCATTGCAAAAAGAAGCGGAAGACTTCGTTAGGAAATGAGACAAATGCCCGAGGATCTCTCCCTTGGTTCACATGCTGGTGGAAGAGCTCATGACATTAAGCTCTCCATTCCCTTTTGCAAAATGGGGAATAGACCTGGTCAGACCTTTCCCTACGGCTCCAGCTCAGAAGAAGTTCTTAATAGTCGTCATTGGTTATTCAAGCAAATGGGTAGAGGTCAAAGCTCTGGCAAAAATTACGGAAGATGTGGTGATGGGCTTTTTATGAAAAAACATAGTACGTCAATTTGGAATCCCTAAGATCCTGGTCTCGGATAATGACACACAGTTTATGGGAGCCAAGATCAAGGCCTGGTTGCACTAAGATGAATATAGATCAACACTTCACATCTGTCTACCATCCTCAGGCAAATGGTCAGGTCGAGGTGACTAATCGCATTTTGGTACAAGGGATTAAGGCACGCCTGGAGAGGTCAGAAGGTTAATTGGTAGAAGAGCTCAGCTCAATCCTCCGGGCCTATCGCACTAATCCCAAAGAATGTACTGGAGAAACCACACAGGATGCATTGGACTTGGCTGAGGAGAAAAGAGAGCGTGTCGCTGTTAGGATGGAACACATGAGAGGACGAGTTCGAGCAGCATACTACAAAATAGTATTGAAAAGGTGCTTCCACGCCTGGTGCTACGAAGGGCTGACCTGGGAAAGGCCAGGGGAAGACTGGATGCCACTTGGCAAGTGTTTCACCCCAAAATATGACCTCCTGGAACTAGAATACCTTCCCGACCTGCATAACACAACACGTTAGAAAGGACCACCGATGGTTTTCCGGTGGTAAACTCTCCGATGCTTAAGTCAGAAAGCGTATGAGGTGTTTTCCAGGAAATAAAGAAGGAATGCACACAAGAATGACATACCTTTCCCATCTTAGGGGCTGAGATATTTATAGTTTTCCTAGTGGGGACCCCTTTCCGGGATATCGGAAACAAAGGCCGCGAATCATGGGCCGTTTAAGCAACAAACTCTAACAAGTGGTCCCACTTGTTCTTTTCTGGGTAAACGGGAAACCAGGTCTGGCCTAGGCCTACTCTTCCTCTACTGTTCCACGTTACTTCTCAGGCCTGGGTATCCGCCTAGACCTGCTCTTGCCTCCCGAGGACTCTGTTTCGGAGAACTTTCTAAATCAGTACGATTCCTGAGCTGCAATGATCTTTCATTGAAAAAGGTAAGGTCAGATCTTCTCAATGAACAAACCAGCCCGACTTTTCTATCTTTGCTTACTTTTAATCAGATCTACCTCAATCCAGGTCTGGCTAATCCTGCCCTATCAACTCCCCCCCCCCCCCCCCCCGAAATAGTTGGGGTAGAGCTGTAGATTTTTCGAGCCTTTGGGAATGAAATGAGGTCCTACCTATACCTTTATTATCTCTCGTACTGGTATGAATCCCGAGAAATCCACTCAACAGTCTGATCTAATTATTGGCATTAGTAGTGTCGGTCCATATTCCCAAACATTTATTATTCTCACACGCCTTACCAGGTACTGACAGGTCAGCGACGCATGACCTACCCTAGGACGGTTGGTACTCCAGCTCATCACCTAGGGTACTATTCATCTGTCCACATTAAATGCGGGGATCCCATCAAATACCGCTTTTCTTGGTTTTTTTTTTTTGAATTTATTCACTTTGCCTTTTATTCCTGCTGGGCTCTCTCCCTTCTTTCACTTTTCGTATTTCACTTTTACAAAAATTCCAGAGCTTCTCTCTCCTCTCTGATATTTCTGGCGAGTTTTTCCGATTCACGTATTCTCAGTTAGGTTTCTCCGACAACCATTGTAGATCAGGTACCTCCTCACACTCTCTCTTTTAATCCCTTATAATGTCATCTCCTCCGGTAGCAAGAGTCTGTCCATCTCTATCGTCCGCCATTCCAGAGGCGACGGCGGTTCCTTCTTCTTCATCGTCTACCACCCAGAGGCAGCGGAGATCTCTTCTTTTCCTACATCCGCCGCTTCAAAAGTGGCGGAAGTCTCATCATCTTCGCTGTCTGCTGCTCAAGAGGAAGTGGCGGTTTCTCCATCGTCGCCGTCTAATAATCAGGCGGCGGCGGCCACCACCTCCTCCTCAGAGGGTTTGGAATATCCTCCGGCGGCCCCCGACCACCCTAAATTCACTTCTATTCTTAGTGAGTGGACAGTGGAGGAGGTCCATTTTAAGTACAAAATTTCTGAACCCTTCGACCCCCATAGCCCTCCGGCAGGTATCCTGGCTTGCCAAGTGCCGGCGGGCCAGTTGACCTTTTACATTGACCAGTTCCAAGCGGGTTTGCGCCTCCCGGTAAACCCGTCGATGCTGGAAATTGCTAACAAATACAGAATTCCCGCCTATTTTCCAATTCACCCCTAACTCCTTCAGGATCAAGGTGTGTTACAACCTGGCCATGCGTTATGCTGGTGTAGATCCCACAGCTCGTACCTTCTTCTAGCTCTTCCAAGCGAAGAGCTCTTTCCCGGGCTGCTTCTATCTTACCACAAGACCTGGCGTTCACTTCTTATTCAAACTCCCTTCCTCCAACAAGGCCTGGAGAAAGAAACTTTTCTTCTTTCACTGTGCCAGGGACTGGGGTTTCGACCCTAAACCTATTGAGAAGATTCCTTATTATCTAAATCTGTCCTCGGCAGAGAGACCTTCCCGTATTCAAAAAGTTATATCCACCCTTAATGGGAATCCCATCAACGTTTCAAAACTCCTTCTCCCTTTCGTCCTTGACTTTTTCAATAAAAGAGCAGAGACGGGACCCTTACCCCACTAGACTGGTAAAGTTCCTTTGGGCTTGGTCTGTCTCTCTGCATTAAATATCATAAGTCTTATATTTTTACCTCTTCTCTTTTCAGAAAATATGATGCGCCAGATGTTCGAAGCGGCGGCCAAGAAGGGGACTGAGGCTGCTCCAGAGCCTCGAGATAGGGATGCAGAAGCTCCCTCTTCTCCTCAGATCCAGAGCTCCCAACCTGCACAGCCTCTTGCACGCCCTCCGCCAGTAAGACGCCCCATCTCCGAGCTTGAGGAGGATGAGGTTCCTCTATATAAGAGGCCTCGCATTAACCGGGGTGGACGCACTACTTCTACCGCGATGCCAGCTATGCCCATTACCAGGAGTGCAGGCCCACCCAATAGGACCCCTTTCCTGAATTGCTCTGGTGATGTGGCAGTTTGGCATGTGAGCGGGCAGTGCGCACCCGAGGATATGCGTATCCTAGAGAAGTTAAGCGATCTCGAGATGCTGGAGTCTTGGTGTCAAGACGAGGCACGGGTAAATATCTCGTTACCCCCTCTTTCCTTTTCCTTCTCTTCCAGACCTATGTCCTAACTCTTTTCTTTGTATCTAGGCTAAGGCCAAGAGGGCCCTCTTGGCCATTAGGGCGACCAGGTCTATGACCCTGACCGACACCCTAAAGGAGAACAAAATTATGCAGGAGAAAGTGAAGTGTTATCGGGCTTTGGCTAAGGAGATGATAGCCGAGACAAAGATGGCGAGGGAAGATCTGGCTGAAATGAAGAAGGCCCAAGACAAGATGCTAGAAACAGCTCGTTCTGAAGCAAGAGACGAGGCCCTGGCGGAGGCGAGGAGCTTGGCAGATGAGACATTGGCTAAGGCCAAGGAGGGGTGGAGGACCGAGTTTTTAAACTCTGAGGAGGGTCTAAGTTTGGTCCAAGTCGCCAGGGAAGAGGCGCAAAAAGCCTTCCGTGGATCCAAAGAGCTTTACACCCTGCTCTTTCCCAAGGTCGTGGTTTACTACCACCTAGGCCTAGATGAACAAGCTAAGTGGGCCCTAGCCCACCCCGTGGCTCCTTTTGACCGAGACCAGCCCCTACAAAACCCGCCTGAGCCCCTCTCCTTTGCCTATGCCCCAGATCAGGATCGCCTTCATATCATTGGGGCCGCGGAATTCGCTGAGCATGTTTTTCCCGTCCTAAACTCTCCTACGCCTGAGCAGCCTCAGCCAGACCTTGCTCTCGCTGTGGTCTCTCAACCGGCTTCTTCTCCCTCCCCAACCTTTGCAGGTTTGGGTGAGCTGCCGGGCGGAGCCTCTCTAGGCGCCTTATCTGAAAGCGTTGTAGACCAACTAGCGGCGGAACTTGATGCGGAGGTAGAGGCTGAGACTTGGGGTTTTCGGACTGTTGTTTTTATCTCTAGACAGACCTGTAGTTTTCCTGCGTGGCTGGTCTGACTTTTGCTGTCTCTGAACTTGTATTTTGAATAATCTTGATAATAATAAATGCTCTTTTGTCTTGTAATAACTCTTAAGTTCCTAGGGTTCCCTGATTTTCCGGAAACCCTAACACTTTTTGATTCCTCAGAACGTGCCACTATTACTTTATATATGTTTCACCCCAAAATATGACCTCCTAGAACTGGAATACCTTCCCGACCTGCACAACACAACACGTTAGAAAGGACCACCGGTAGTTTTCGGTGGAAACCTCTCCGATGCTTAAGTCAGAAAGCGTATGAGGTGTTTTCCAGGAAATAAAGAAGGAATGCACACAAGAATGACCTACATTTCTCAGCCTAGGGGCTGAGATATTTATAGTTTTCCTAGTGGGGACCCCTTTACGGTATCTCGGAAACAAAGGCCGCGAATCATGGGCCGTTTAAGCAACAAACTCTGACAAGTGGTCTCACTTGTTCTTTTCTATGTAAACAGGAAACCAGGTCTGGCCTAGGTCTCATCTTCCTCTACTGTTCCACGTTACTTCTTAGGCCTGGGTATCTGCCCAGACCTACTCTTGCCTCCCGAGGACTCTGTTTCGGAGAACTTTCTAACTCAGTACGATTCCTGAGCTGCAATGATCTTTCATTAAGAAAGGTAAGGTCAGATCTTCTCAATGATCAAACCAGCCCGACTTTTCTATCTTTACTTACTTTTAATCATATCTACCCCAATCTAGGTCTGGCTAATCCTGCCCCATCAATATACATGTGTGTATGGCTCATTTTTCTTCAGTTTTCTTAAATGTCTTCTTCTCTTCTACTCGAAGAACATGACCTAGTGAAGCGGAAAAACATCTCCTTGGTCGTCGAAAAATTCAAGCTTTCCGATCAACTGACCATGCTCAAAGAAAAGCTTGGCTACCTCTACCATCTTCTAGAGAGGAAAAGACAGAAGAAACGTCACTACAAGCGAGAATGGGCCGAGATGCGTCAACTGAACCGCCAATTGCAGGAGGAGAGGGCCGACTTGACAGAATCGGTGAACCGCTTGACCATCGTCGCCGGTGAGGCTCATGCTCTCTCAGAACGGGCTAACAAATACCGCCAGCATTTTCATGAGGCAGAGCGTGAGCTTTGGCGTGTTCGCCGAGCTCTGGCTTCAGATTGGAGGGCTCCTCATGGATGAACACCTGCATTCGTATTTTTTATTTTTCTACATTCTGTAAGCAAAATTGCCGACCTTCGTAGAAGGTGTGCGCAAACTGCTTTTTGTATTTTCCCAGAACTTGATGAATGAAATATCTTCATAATACATTAATTAGAATTTCTCCTTGAAGAGTCATGAAAAGTAAGGCTTTTTAATGGCAACCAATCCTGGTGCCTTGCCTATTTGTATACAATTTTTCATCCGACAGAATATCATGATAAATATAAGGGCTCAAAAATTTTAATCGACTCATTTCTGTTCAAAGATGCGAATTTTGTTTTTCCAAGCACTAGCCAGTCCAAGTTTATTAGACTTACCCTTTAAAGCCTCCGCCTTTAGTCAGGTCTTGCTTGGGCCTTTAAACCAAGGCAAGCGTTTCCTGGGCTTCAGGCCATTTGATAAGGTCAGGCATTAATGCAGGTCTGCATACTTAGGCAGCCTGGCGTAACCTGTTTAAACAAGTAAGACTATTTCATGGGCAGCCACCCTAAGTCCATCTCGATGTTTTTGGCAACCAGTCCAGGAAATTGGGGCATTCGCTTTTAGCCAATCCTTGCTTAAACTGACAATAAGGTCAGGAAATCGGGGCATCCGCCCTTAGCCAATCCTGGCTTAAACTGACCATCAGGTCAAGAAATCGGGGCATCCGCCCTTAGCCAATCCTTGCTTAAACTGATAATCAGGTCATGAAATCGGGGCATCCGCCCTTAGCCAATCCTGGCTTAAACTGACAATCAGGTCAGGAAATTGGGTCATCCGCCCTTATCCAATCCTGGCTTAGACTGACAATCAGGTCAGGAAATCGGGGCATCCGCCCTTAGTCAATCCTGGCTTAAACTGATAATCAGGTCAGGAAATCGGGGCATCCACCCTTAGCCAATCCTGGCTTAATGAAGATGCTTTTAAATTGTGGCAAAATGGGAATAGACCTGCATTATCATTTAATAAAATATTTATAAGTTTACATTTATACATAAAATTTCCGTAAGTTTGCAATGTTCCATGCACGAGGAATTTCAGCTCCATCCAGCTCTTCCAACTTATAAGCGCCACCCGCTAAGACTTGGGTGACTCGAAGTGGTCCTTGCCATGCGGTATCCAGCTTTCCTTTTGTTTTTCCCAAATCAGCTTTTCTTAAAACCAGATCTCCAACCTAGAAATGCCTCTTGATCACGGACTTATCGTACGTTGCTTTTATTCTTCCCTTGATGTGCGCCATTCTGACAGCAGCTCTGTCCCTTTTATCCTCCACCAAGTCTAGAGCATCCTTAATTAACAGCTCATTTTGTTCCTCAACGAAGTTCTGGACTCGATGAGTTTCCATACTAATTTCGGCGGGGACCACAGCATCCATACGATAAACTAGGCTAAATGGCGTTTCCCCTGTGCTCTCCTTAGGATTAGTTCTGTACGCCCATAGGGTTGACTTGAGCTCGTCGACCCATCTACCTCCGGCCTTCTCTAGACGTGTCTTGATCCCCTGTACCAGTATGCTGTTGGTCACTTCAACTTGACCGTTGGCCTGAGCATGGTAGAAAGACGTGAAATGCTGATCAATTTTCATTTTCACACACCAGGCTTTGATTCTGGCACCCATGAACGGGGTGCCATTATCCGAGATCAGGATTCGAGGAATGCCAAATCTGCACACAGTGTTTTTCCATAAAAACTTCATCACTACATCTTCTGTGATCTTTGCCAAAGCCTCAGCTGCCACCCATTTACTAAAATAATCAATGGCCACTATTAAGAACTTCTTTTGGGCAGGAGCTGTGGGGAAAGGGACGACCAGGTCAATTCCCCATTTGGCAAACGGGCAGGGAGAGCTCATAGTCATGAGCACTTCCGCGGGCTTATGTATCAAGGGCGAATTTTTTTGACACTTTTCACAAGTCCGCACAAAATCTTTCGCCTCGTTTCTTAATTGTGGCCAAAAGTAACCTGCCCGCAAGACCTTGCTCGATAGGCTCTAGCACCCATGTGATTGCCGCAACACCCTTCATGGATTTCCCTAAGGACATGGGCTCCTTCCTTTGTGCTTAGGCATCGCGCCAGGGGTTGCCCGAAACCTCTTCTAAACAGCTCTCACTTAATCAGGCAAAATCGTGCAGACCTGGTTTTACTTTCATGGCCTCCTTCTTGTTACCTGGCAGCTCTCCCTTATCAAGATACGCCTTAATGGGGAGACGCCAGTCATTCCCTTCAATCACTCTGCGCTGTCCTGAACTCTTTGTCCGCCAACAACAAAGTGATTACCCTTTCCTGGCAATCCTCGGCTAAACTAAATATCTTAGCCCAGTGGTCTGCTCTTCCGTTCTCCTCTCTGGGATTTGTAGGATTAACAATGAGTCCATACCCTTCTCCAACTCCCGAAATTGGGCTAGGTATTTCTGCAAGTGTTCCTCTCTAGTTTCAAATTCTCCGTTTATTTGTTTACATATCAACTGTGAGTCCACCTTAGCACATACCCGATCTTCGCCCAGATCTTTCACTATCCGGACTCCCCGCAACAGGGCCTCATACTCCGCGACATTATTGGAAAGGGGGTAATTCATGCGGATAGCGTATTCTATAGTGGTTCCTTCTTGGTCTATCAACACGACTCCCGCACCACAACCAAGATTGCTAACAGAGCAATCAGTGTAGATCGTCCATTCTTTCGCCTCTTCAGGCGGGCAGGCCATCTCTTCCATAAAGTCAACCAACGCCTGAGCTTTGATTGTTGTTCATGCCTCAAAATCAATATCAAACTCACTAAGTTCAATTATCCACCTCACTAGGCATCCCGAAGCCTCTGGGTTATCCATAATTGCTTTCAAGGGTAGATTAGTTCTAATAATGACACTATGTGAAAGGAAGTAAGGGCGTAGCTTACGGGCGGTTCCCACTAAAGCAATCATGGCGCGCTCCAATTCTACGTATCTCAGCTCTGCCTCATGCAAGACCTTGCTCCAGTAGTAGATCAGTTTTTGTATCTTTCCCTCTTCTCTGGTCAAGACCGTGCTAACCGCCTGCTTTCCCACGGACAAATACAAAATTAGAGGCTCCCCTTGAACTGGTTTTGTAAGCAAAGACATGCTAGCTAGATATTCCTTCAACTTTTGAAATTCATCGTGGAATTTATCACCCCACTGGAATCGTGCTCTTTTTTGCAAAGCCTGAAAAAATGGAAGGCTCTTCTCAGCCGAGCGCGAGACAAACCTGCTCAAGGCCGCTATTCGTCCAGCCAGGCATTGCATTTCTTTAACATTTTTCGGAGTCTCCATATCCATAATCGCCTTAACCTTTTCAGGATTAGCTTCGATACCCTTCTCAATCAACATATAGCCCAGGAATTTTCCAGCTCTTACCCCGAACATGCACTTTTTGGGGTTGAGCTTCATTCTGTATCTTCTCATGGTACCGAAGGTCTCCCTCAGGTTGTCCACATGCGAGCTCGCCTTTGCACTCTTTACCAACATGTCATCGACATAGACCTCCATATTCCTCCCCAGCTGATTTTTGAACATTTTATCCACCAATATCTGGTATGTGGCTCCCGCATTCTTAAGTTTGAATGGCATGACCACATAGCAATATGTCCCTTTCGGTGTTATAAAGCTAACCCACTTCTGGTCATCCTTGGCCAAGCGGATCTGGTGGTAGCCTTGCGAGGCGTCCATCATACTCAGGAGTTCGCAACCTGCAGTAGAATCAACCAGCTGGTCTATCCTCGGTAGCGGATAATGGTCTTTTGGGCAAGCACGATTAAGGTCTCTGAAGTCGATGCACATGCGCCAATCGTCCTGGGTCTTCGGGACTAGCACAGTGTTGGAGAGCCATTCAGGAAATTATATCTCCTGTATGTGCTTAGCCTTCAACACTTTCTCCACTTCAGACTCTATGATGGCCTCCTTCTCTGGCCCGAAATTGCGTTATCTTTGTTTGACCGGTTTTACCCCAGGGCTGATGTTGAGGCGATGCTCAGCCATCTCGGAATCAATCCCAACCAGGTCTTGAGGAGACCAGGCAAATATGTCTGCACTTTCGCGTAATAATGCTACCAAGCCTGTCAGGACTTCAGGACTGAGGGTTGTCCCTATGTGGAGGACTCTACTATCATCCCCCGGGACTATCTCGACAGTCATTAAGTTTTCTTCCCTCTCAGTCCCTCTAGACCTATCTTCTGTCTGAGCCCTCTTAGCCTATCTCTCCTCTTTGCTTCGTCTGATGCTCTCTACATACGTCTGCCTCGACGCATATTGATCTCCTCTCACCTCGCCTACTCCATCCTTAGTAGGGAATTTCAGCTTCATATGGTAGATTGAGACTAGTGCCTGAAATTCGCTCAGGGAAGGTCTTCCTAACATCACGTTATAGGAGGAGGCTGCGTCTACCACCAAGAACCGGACCGTCATGGTCTGCCTAAATGGTTCATCCCCTAGCGTAACCAAAAGGTTAACTGCTCCTAGGGGTTTCAACGCACCTCCTGCAAATCCGACCAGAAAAGTCGTAACTTCCTCCAGCTCCACATCCAGGTCCATCTTCTTAAAGCAGTCGTAGAACATAATGTCTGCTGAGCTTCCCGTATCTATAAAAGTTCATCGGATGTTGTAATTTCCTATAGTGGCCGTGATTACCAAGGCATCCATGTGGGTAGCCATGATCCCATCCTCATCTTCTGACCTAAAGCAAACGTTTGGGCTTGGTGTTACTTGCCCTACCTCCCTTACTTTCCTCACCAAGTCTCGAGCTGCATGAACGTAACTATTCTGGGTACGTCTGGAATGTTCATCCCATTCGCCTCTAGTGATCATTTGAGTTTCGCCCCATATGACCTGGGCTTGATCATTATGCCGCCTTCCATTTCGCCCACTATTCTAAAATCGATCATGGCTTCCCTGACCAGACCTGGTCTCTTCCCTTCGCATTCGAACATATTCTTTAAGGTGTCCTGCCTGCACCATCCTTTCCAACTCGTCCTTCAAATGAGTGCACTGATATGTGTTGTGCCCGTACTCATTATGATATCTCCAAAATTGGTCAGACCTTTCCTTTCTCGGCTTCTGAGAATAGGTTTTGGGCCATTTAAGGTCTGGATGCCTCTCAATCGCTTGCAAGAACTCCCCCTGAGGGGTCACCAAGGGCATATACTTATCAAAACGAGGTCGTCCACCAACCAGGTCTGCCCTTGGTTTCTTCAGTGGTGCTCTCTCTTCTCTATCATATCTTTCCCTCTTCTTTTCTCCTTCATCTTTAATTTTTAGGGCTTCCTCCAGATGGATGTATTTTTCAGCCCTTTCTAAAAGCTCTCCAAATTTCAGGGCTGGCTTCATAACCAGTGACTGAAAAAATTCCCCCAGTCTGAGGCCCTGTGCCAGGCATTCACAAGGAGTTCTTCCGATGCAGAAGGCACCTCCAGCTTTGCAGTCGTAAACCTGCTGATATAAGCACGCAAGCTCTCGTTCTCTTTCTATTTTAAGCTAAACAGTTCAAGCGGCATCTTCTGTTACTTCCTGCAGCTAGTGAACTGATGCAGGAAGGCCGAGCTGAACTCATCAAAATTGCTAATGGAGCGTGGCGGCAGCAGACTAAACCATAGCTGGGCTGACTTGGTGAAGGTCATCGGAAAGACCCATCACATGACCGCGTCTGAAAACTTATGCACAGCAGCTGCGATCTCAAATCGGGTCAGATGATCCCACGGATCAGTAGTACCATTATACTCAAAACGTAGGGACCTGTAGGAAGCCGGCACGTCATCACGCATGACCTCCTCGGTAAACGGCGTACCTCTCCTCACCGGAGACACGCCATCACTCGCCATTTTCCTCTTAAATTCTCTCACCTCCTTCAGCAGGCTCTGCATTTGCTCAACTAAGCCTGGATTGGCTTGACTGGATGTTTGGCTATCGGAGGTGGAGAAGTGCTCGTCCCTGTCTTGAAGGGGAGTCCGATCTACAGGTTGATTGTGCAATGGCTCAGTTTCTGCCAGCGGGACTGTCCGATCTAGCCACGCGCCGGATGGTGGCATTGAAATCTTAGCGAATTTTTTCTCCACGGCTGCCTCTACGGCCCTACCTATTAGCTCCGACAGCTGCCTGAGAAGGCCATCGTTTAATGGTCCGCCAACGACAGGCGATGGCCCGTCGGAGGGGGGTGGCGCGCTGCCTGATCCAGTTGCCACTGATGGCTCTGCCCGCTCAGGCCTTGCCGTTGATGGCTCTACCGACCGCGGCATACCCCACGGCGTGGCGGAGCTAAAGGTTCCACCGAGTTCTCCCACCAAGTTCCATCGTAACCCATCGGAAGCCATTGAAAAACCTCACGTCTTAACTCAGAGTTTCCCACAGACGGCGCCAATTATTTTACCCCAAATTATGACCTCCTAGAACTAGAATACCTTCCCGACCTACACAACACAACACGTTAGAAAGGACCACCGATGGTTTTCAGGTGGAAACCTCTCTGATGCTTAAGTCAGAAAGCGTATGAGGTGTTTTCCAGGAAATAAAGAAGGAATGCACACAAGAATGACATACCTTTATCAGCCTAGGGACTGAGATATTTATAGTTTTCCTAGTGGGGACCTCTTTCCGGGATCTCGGAAACAAAGGCCGCGAATCATGGGTTGTTTAAGCAACAAACTCTGACAAGTGGTCCCACTTGATCTTTTCTGGGTAAACAGGAAACTAGGTCTGGCCTAGGCCTGCTCTTCCTCTACTGTTCCACGTTACTTCTCAGACCTAGGTATCCGCCCAGACCTGCTCTTACCTCCCGAGGACTCTGTTTCGGAGAACTTTCTTACTCAGTACGATTCCTGAGCTGCAATGATCTTTCATTGAGAAAGGTAAGGTCAGATCTTCTCAATGAACAAACTAGCCCGGCTTTTCTATCTTTGCTTACTTTTAATCAGATCTACCCCAATATAGGTCTGGCTAATCCTGCCCTATCAGCAAGTACCATTCAAAATCACGAAAGTTCTAGCAGGCGGTTCTTATGAATTAGAACAAATGGACGGAGCCGGGATACACCGATAATGGAATGTATCAAATTTACGAAAGTATTACGTGTAAGGTTCTTTCTCAAAAATTATTTATATAATGTCGATTTTATTCATATCTTATTACGGACTGGCCTGATGATCAGCAGAGTTTATAAGCCAAGATTGGCTAAGGGCGGATGCCCTGATATTCCTGACCTGATTGTCATTGAAACCTTTAAGCCAGGATTGACTAAGCGTGGATGCCCCGATCTTCCATACCTGATTTTCAGTGAAACATTTTAGCCAGGATTGTCTAAGGGCAGATGCCCCGATATTCCTGACCTGATTGTCAATGAAATCTTTAAGCCAAGATTGGCTAAGGGCTGATGCCCCGATATTCTTGACTTGATTATCAGTGAAACCTTTAAGCCAAGATTGGCTAAGGGCGGATGCCCCGATTTTCCTAACCTGATTTTCTGTGAAATCTTTAAGCCAGGATTGGCTAAGGGCGGATGCTTAGATTTCCCTGACCTAATTGTCAGTGAAACCTTTAGGCCAGGATTGGCTAAAGGCGAATGCCCCGATATTCCTGACCTGATTGTCAGTGAAACCTTTAAGCCAGGATCGGCTAAGGGCGGATGCCCCGATATTCCTGACCTGATTGTCAGTGAAATCTTTAAGCCAGGACTGGCTAAGAGCGGATGCCCCGATATTCCTGACCTGGTTGCCAATGAAACCTCTAAGCCAGGATTGGTTAAGGGCGGATGCCTCGATATTTCTGACCTGCGTATTAAATGAAATCTCTGAGCTAGGATTGGCCAAATGATAGGGTTTTTAGTCATGAATTACTATTTAAACCCAACCTTAACTTAAACCCAACCTTAAATCAAAAGGAAAATAGATGAGAAATATTTATTCCAAGAACATGACAGAGTCCTACAAGAGCTTGATTGAAATTACAAAGGAAAGGCTCATAAAAGCGCCAAGAACATAGACAAAAATACACTCAGAATCATGGTGGAGGTCATGGGTGAGAAGAAGAGGCTCTCTTATAAGAAGCTAGCATCAGGCGTACCCGCCACAACTAGCGCTCAGTCTCATGGAGATGCTGGTGATACCCATCTGCTCGAGTGGAGGCAGATTGAGCCTCGTCGGCGATGGTAGTCAAACGACATACTGACTCCAGCATATCAGCCTTCTTCTCTCGAAGTTTCCTGTGGAGTTGGCGGAGTTCAGCCCACTCACGTTTGTAGTGGCGTTTCTTTTGCCTCTTCCTCTCCAAGAACCGGCATACTTGAGAAAATTTCTCGCGAAACGTGGAAAGTTTATCAGACAGCTTGATGTTCTCAAAGAAAAGCGCAAGACATTCTCTTTCCAAAACATCAATTTCCTCAAGTAAAGGAGCGGAAGACATATTGAAAATATGTGCAGGAAAAAGAGGATTTTATAGATAAAGGATAGAGTAAAAATGATCCTAGGGTTTCCTGAAATCGTGGAAACCCTAAATTCATGCAAATAAAATAGCAGATAAGACAGAAAACAATGTTCAAATAGTACAGGCCCACAAAACTTAAGCTAAATGACAAAAACAGTAAATCCCGAGCAGATGAAAGACTATGCCCCATAATCTGCAGTATCCAGCTCTCCAGTTGCTGGCTCCGCGACCCTGGAGACCTCCCCGAAGTCCTTCTGAAACTGAGAGTGGTCTTGCAACTCACCCAAATTGGCAAAGGTAGGAGAAGTTGCATGTCGTTATTAAGGTTAACGCAAACTACTGATCGTCGGGGGGGGGGGGGGGAAGGCTGAAGAGGATGAGTAGAAAGCCTGGCGAATATGGTCCTCAAACTCGCGGGCTCCAAGTTGGTGAAGCCTGTCGTCCACCGCAACATGGGAAAAGCTGGTTGGCTCGTGCGGGGTCTCCAAGGGAACAGAACGATCAAAGGGAACCAAGGGATTCTCGGCAGACCATTTAGCCTAGGTGTCCAGACCAAGATGGTAGTACACCTCGACCTCGGGAACAAGGATGTCATACAACTCGATAGAGCCCAGGAAAGCCTGTCGAGTTGTTTCCCGGGTCAACTGGATGAGCCGCTGGCCTTCCTAGGAGTTGAGAATTCAAGCTGACCCTCTGCCCGCCCCTCAGTTCGGCCCCGAATTTCGCCATCCGTGTCTCCTTCAGCCCGCACCCGCCAAAGTTACTCTTTGAATTCTTCCTCTCGGAGAATGGACAAAACTCGGCTCTTCCCTTCCGACTCCCTAGCCTCCTGCAGCTCAGTCTGCGTCACTTCTAGGTCATCCCGGGTTGCATTTAGATCGGCTTAAGCTACTCCTAGCTCTGCCCTCGCAGCCTCTAACTCCTCTTCGGCTGCCTTCAGTCTTGTTCGTGAGTCATGCAGCTCGGCGCCTCTATCCTTTAGCCTCTAGATCAGCGTTTTCTCTCGGTCTAGCAGTGCTGCATATTTATTGGCCAAGTCGGTGTTCATCATAGAACCCCGGGCTCGACCCTGAAGAGACGCCCTTTTCACAGCAGCCTAACAAAGGAGGAACGATATATATATTAAGAATAATAATATAATAATGAACCAAGGAAGGGAGCAGGGCCCTATCTCGAGCTTCGTCCTGGCAGTAGGACTCGATCAGCTCAAAATCGGACAACTTTTCCACAGTCCCGCGATCAGAGGTTGGCGCCAGCCCCATAACAAACTAGGCCGCTATCTCCCCGGTATAATTTAGGACTGAGCCGTTAAAAAAGCTCTGATTTAGGATGGATACGGGAGGTCGAGACGCGCCTTCCCCGGGACTAGGACGAGCGTGTTTATGACGAGTCAGCGGTAGCTCGTCTTCTGGATCCGAGAGGGTGGTCAGGTTGAGAGGAGAATGAGTCGCATGCTCAGTAGAGGCCACTCCTTCCGGCCTAGTAGGCCTCTCTAGCCTGGCCGCGGCCTCTACCCCTTCTGATCTCGCCGGAACTTCAAGTGCTGCCAGAGCCTCGGTGGCAGGAGCTATGGAGGCCCTGGCGGGCTCACCCAAGGGACTCTTCTGGCCACCCGCGGTGACCCTTTTTTGCCTTGCGGCCATCCTTTCTTGCATCATCGCGGCTAAAAAAATTAAGAGAAGAAGAGTAGTTAATTAGGGACAAAAGATAAGAGCACAAAAAAGGAGGGAAAAGCTAGTCAGCTCTTGAATATACCGATCTCAGGAGGGAGAGGACCACTCTCCTTCTGAGTATTAAAGAAGCTCAGGATGTTAGGTTTGAGGAGTTGGGATAGGTGGAAAACACGTTGGTTAAGGGTAGCTATTTTCTTTGCCAAGTAAGGAGGTCGGTCTTCTTTGGATAGATGAGATTGGTGTGGGAGGACATTGATGGAAGTGGAGGAGAAGCCCCAATCACCTGAGCACTGGACATAAAAGAATTTTTTTCTTCCAGGCCTTGTTCGAAGAGGGGATCCCGACCTGAAAATGCACATCAGGTCGGGCAGATAAATTAAAAAATCCAGAAGAACTATTGACTTGAAATAAAGAATAAAATGTTTGGGCCATGGGGGTAAACCCTGAAAACTGGTTCGCCAAGTGGAACCCCACCATAACCCTAAAAGCATTCGGCATGAATTGATGTACCGGACAAACTTAGGCCCGCCTTGAATTGGTCCACAAAAAAACTCAGATGATTGGGGGGAGGACAAGACGCCCTCTCACCGGAGGCAAGATTAGTAAAGGAGAAGTCGTCGGAGATGGGGAATTTGGAGCGTATGTATCGGAGGGTCTGGTTACTAATAATGGAGACTATATTATCACGGGCAAGATCAGGAAGGATCTGGTTTTACTCCACCGGGGTGGCCGCCAGCGTTGAAGCCAAAGAGGACAAGTTGATGGATGATGAATAATTCATAGAAGAAGAACTCCTATAAGCACGAAGAGAGAGAGATGGAAGCCGATATAATTAAAAGAGTGTGAGAAAATACCTGGACTGAAAAGAAAGAAAACCTTGATCGGAAAAAGAAGAAGAGTGAAACGGAGGTGTTTTGAAAGAAAACACGCAGGCGCAAAAATTTCGAAAATGGATAAATGACGAAAAGTGAAAGAGATATACTTTGAGAGCAAGTTTTAAGGAAAGGGGAGGATTTGGCGGGATTTGCACATTTAATGTGTGTCAGCGCACTGTACTCAAAGGGACACATTTAATGTGTGTCAGCGCACTGTACCCAAAAGGTGCGATTCCTACAGGAAAATATCTCATAGGATCCGTGCATTTAATGCGTGTCAGTGCAGGGTATCTAAAGGGACTTGTAGATCTCAACCGTCATGATTAAAGTATGAAAATATCTCAGCTCTTACCCAACCATCCAGGGGGTGACTGGTTGGTACGTCCTAAAGTGATGGTTAATTCTCGCATGACCTGGACAGAACATGGTTGGGATGAGCTGAACTAAGTGGTCTTTTAATAGTTCTTTAGATGTTTTTAATATTTTTTCACTAATTTTATGAAATTTTCAGATTTATTTTTTATGTTTTATTTTTTTGATTATTTTGAAACCTTCAAATTATTGAATAAGTATTTGTAATTTAGTTATAAAGTTATTATATTTCATTTATCTATATTTATATATTTTAAATAGTATTTTGTAGTATTTTATTTATTTATTTTATTTTTTCAAAATAATAACTAAGAACTTATTTATAGAGTTTTTTTTTTATTTTTACTAATTTCTAATTTTTAAATTTTTTTATGTTTTATTATACGATTTGCAAAAAAAATAGTAAAATTTAGTTTTAGAATTTAAAATAATATAAATAAGTTACAAATTTTATAATTTTTTTTTTTTTAATATGAACTACATAGAAATTACTATTTGCAAAAAAAATAATAAAATTCATTTTTCAGATTTTCAAATAATTTAAATAAGTTGAATTTTATAATTTAGTTTTTTAATATGAATTTAATAATTACATATAAATTACTAACAAAGGTAATAAATAAGTAAATATATTTCATTTGGTAAGAGATATCTCACGTTGATCTCATGTTCAAATAGCATTTAACTAGTACGATATGTTTAAATGATAATAATATCAGTACCAAATAATGATAAGATATTCATATTATGATTTAATATTACAAATAATAAATATTTTAATTTTTAAAATATTTATTCGTTGGAAATAAGGTATTTATACTCTTTTTGAATTGCACATGCTTCTATATATATACTCTTATAATTTATGTGTAAATTGCAGATAAAACCTATATCAATATTGAGAGTTAAAAGAGTTGAATAACTAAAAATATTTGTACAATAGGAGAACTACACTTATTTATAAATATTATAAAATTAATAATTCATTTCTCAAATAAAGTATGTACTCTTGTAATACTACCAAAATGATGGTCCTGCGGTTGATTTCACACAGATTAAAAAATGAGTAGTTTATATAATTAAGTCATTAATTTAGTTAGTCTTTTCTAATTGTACCATTCTTGGATTTATTAATGTCAATGAATGCTTATAGAAATCAGTGTTGGAATTAGTATATTTTTATTGGAATAGTAAGATTTTATATTGTAATCATCAATTTCCAATTTACCATGTAGAAAACTAGTATTTCAAGAATATTAATTAAGGATATTTGTGTAAATAAAAATTTAATGATATGTTAAATATAGCAACTGGACTATCTTTGTGGGATGGACGAAAATGGAATACCTGTACTATTTTTGTGGACAGATTGAGTAATAAAAATCCAATGGAGGCTCATGAAATAGTGCTAATGAAGTTGAGGAATTAGCTAGCGTTTTATACTTCGTCTTTACGATACGATTTCTTGAATCAAACAGTTGATGAATAGAGGGACTAACAAATAATAAATAAAATGTATATATTATTACGAGATTTATATTTACCTCCTGAATTATGCCCAATTTGACATTTGGCTCCTAGACTTTTATTTCCTACAATTTACCTCCTAAACTTTATAAACTTTGCACTTAACTTCCTAAGCCATTTCTAGTGGAGATTTTGCCTGGACTTCACTCGTGTGACATTCACGCTTACATATAAGGTGTAAAACCGACTTTCTATCTCCTCCCCATGACTCCCGCTCAAAATAATGGTACGTGAACACTCATGTGACTAGTTAAGACAATGTTCACATTAATATATATACACACATAGGATATGGAACCCACACAATGCTCACGTGTCGTTGTTTTGAGCGGGAGTCATGAGTAAGAGAAAGAAAGTCGTTGTTACCCCTTATATGTAAGCATGCATGTCATACGAGTGAGTGATTAGTACGTATTTGTCCTTATTTTTATTAGTATTTTAGTTAGTTTTTCTTATTGTTTTTGGTATAAGTTGGATAGTTTAATCTTAATTCCGTATTTTTACACTTCTAACTTATTTTACCATATTTTGATCGTAATTGATGAGAATAAGTGATTATTTGTTGTTTTTCACCTTACAGCTAAGTAACTGGAAGAGTTCAGCGCGTAAATAGATGAAGTTTGATGTTCGAGAGTCGAGAACGAGCTTTCCGGTGAAAGAGTAGCAGAAAGATCGAGAAAATGAGACATACAGCGAGTAGCGTTGGTCGACGCGAGAGCCGACGCTACGTCGATGCAATTCTGCCCACGACGGTCCACAATATGTCGACGCTAAGCCGAAGTAACTCTCTGTTGTGTCGATCCATGACCGTGTCAATCGACGCCTCTGTCCAGTTGACGCGAGCACACCGGCAGTGTCGACGCCAAGCCCCTGTCCACGTCGGTCAACGCAATGTCGACGCCCGCTGCTGAAATGCGTTTTTAGGTTTTCTTGTGCACCAAGATATGCAATAACTATAAATACCCTTCATATTTAGGATTTCCAGAGGACACACGCCATCCTAGGGTATTTAGGCTTAGAATAGACATATTTCCACATCTCATAAGAAGATTTCAAGACCTAGATCAAGGATCGAAGAACGACGAGTCCAAGGCTTCAATTTTACGTTCCTGATTCAATCTTCGTCCAAGATCAACATTTTTTCTTCGGATTAGCTGGAGATTTTCATCGCTTTTACTAGTTTCAATAAGTTTTCTAAACTCTTTATTGCTTTCTTAGTTAATTTCTTAAGTTAATTCTAGGATTAGATAAATTGTTCTTGATTTACTTTATGTTTGATACTTGGGATATTTTGGATAATTTAGTTCTTAATCTTTCAGTTTTTAAATTATGTTTATTTCATGCTTGGATATTGGATAGTTGACTTCAAGTTATTATGCAATTAGGTTCATATTATTCAACTCCGTTTTTAAAATTCATGATAGTAATTGCTTTAGGTTATTCGATTTTACTTATGCTTTATAGATCCGTTGTTGTTACTTATGCTATTGGATTTAGTTTAATTATTGCTTTTAAATTCTAGTTGGTAATTTAGTTAAAGTTAATTAGTTTAAATTTAATATTGCTTTAGTCCTTAGTTTATAATTAAATCAAAACTTCAAAAAAACCCAATTTGTATGAATTATATGTTTAATTGTGATTGATAAAAATATCTAAGAGACCGAACAGTTGTCCTCGAGAGATCGACACGAGTTAATTTTCCACCCTACAAGCGCCCTCGTACTCTTGCGAGAAAGCTTGCATGTTTTAAATTAAAATATCTTAAAAAGGGTTGCACAAAAGTTTGAATCAAAGATTTGGCGCTGTTGCCGGGGACAACGAGTAGGAATTAAGGATGTTTTTCGTTTTAATTTTTTTGTGAGTTGTTATTTTTATTTTGCAATTTGCTTGGATTTCTGCCATTGGTGCGTTGAGTTGTTGTTGAGTGCATGCAGGGGAGGCGATCTCTTAGACCCAAACTTGAGCCATTACTCGACAATATTCACAGTCCAAAAAAAGCACGATCAAGGCCTATTCCTAAATCCATTTAATTCATACATTGCTACTACCATTGATCAAAAACAAGTTCCCGAAAAAATGTTAGGAGCACAATCAATCTGAAACGGTGATTCCCCACCAAGATCACCTCCACGTCACATTCGAAACAGGTATGGTAGTGAACCAATCATTATGCAAGGACAACCACAACCCCGAGCTTATTGGGCTAATTATCAGCAAAACATGGAGAATATGAGACGAGATGCGGGGAGAAATGAAGGAGTTAACCAACAACATAACGAAGAACTAAATCACCAACTTAACAACGTAGTCGATCATCCACCCAACATGGCGAATATAGTACAAATTGAAGAGAGAAAAAACAATGTCAACCGTCAGCACAACATCGAGAACATGCCATTAAGGAACGATGATTTTTTTCAGCATAACGAGTATGCTAACAATCATAGATGAGTAGATGCTTGGTTGGGAAATCAAAACCATGGCTACAAAAAGGACAGTTTTGAAAGGAGATACGAGCGCGAACATAATTATGAAAGAAATGCATATGACAACCACTTCGAGAGAGCTAATGACCAAGTTAGAGAAGCAAGGGGAGATAGAGAACCTAGACAGCGTGATTTGGCGCGTCCGAAGGTTGTACCTTTTAGGTCAGCTATTGTTCTTGGACCAACCACAAGGGAAGTGGAGATTAAATCGCATCAACTTAATTTACTCCTGATCTTCCACGGAAGTGCCCACGAAGACCCTTTGTCATTTTTGAACTATTTTGTTGATGAAGTTGGCCGATTATTGGTTAATGGCTTTAACCAAGAGGAGGTGCAAATGATTTGTTTTCCTTATAGCATGAAGGACAAAGCAAAGTCGTGGTTACTATCCCTAGAATCTGGTTCGTTGAATGATTGGGAGATGATAAGCGAGAAGTTCTTAAATTAATACTATTCAGCACAAACAACGGGGCATCTTCGGAGGCAAATTGCTACCTTTGAATAGTTGGAGGGAGAGCTATTTCATGGAACATGGGAGCGTTACAAGTCGCTTTTGAAAGCTTGCCCCCACCATAAATACTCCCCCGAGATGACTAACCAATTCTTCTTTGATAGATTGTTGGACCACGGGAAAAGGGAAGTTGAAATAGCGGCAGGAGGAGACTTCGGTGATTTAACGGCCCCCGAGGCAAGACGAGTGTTGGAGAAGCAGAGCGAAAAGTCTAGACAAACCAACTCTCGGCCGGGAAAATCAAAAGTTAATGAGATATCCATCCTCGATCCTGATATAGATGACGGCAAATTAGTCAAGGCGAAGTGTGAGGAAATATTTGATGAAAAATTAGCAGCTTGGGAAGCCGAGCGGGCGAGAAAGGCCTCTTCAAGGAAGGTTACTACGACGTGTCACCAATGCGGATCCCCCGAACATTTAGTAGACATGTGCCCGCTCAACATCGAACAGCAAGAAGACGTTAACGCCCTCCAGAATTTTTCTAATTCGGGGCAGCAACCCGCTAAGAGATTCAACGCGCAATGCGATTCTCCCCTTTTTAAGTGGGGCCCAGGAAACCCAAATTATATGCCACCCGACCCGCAATATCCACCACCACATGCTCAAGCACCATTGACATCACCTCAAAATAATTTCCATACGCAGGGGCAGGTGTCTACTACAGCTCAAACTAATGATCAGTTGTTGGTTTGGCAGCAGAATCAAGTGGCGGAGACTATTAAAAACTGGGATGGACTCGCGCAAGTTCGAAATGAAATCACTGACATGGAAAAGGCAATTCTTGATAATACAGCTGGGCAAAGGAAACTAGAAACATTAATAGGTCAATTATCGGCCCACCTAGCTAGGCTCTCAAACGAGAAGGGTAAACTTCCAAGCCAGGCAGAACAAACATCGGCGGTTCATGTCCTTCGCAGTGGGAAGAAGATCGAGAACGGAATAGTTGACCAAGATGAGGAAGTCGAAGTCGAGGACAAAACACCAATTCCTAGCACAGAGATGTTTCTAACCCAGTAGATCAGCTGCATAAATCCTCTAATAGATATGTTCTTGGATCCATTCCAGGGACGATTCCGAATGACGCCCTTGGCAAGGACGATGTTCTTAAAACATCACATTCAAAGTAATTGACGACATCAACCAAGGATGTTATCCCTTTTACAAGCTGTTTGCGTCGATCTAAAGAGAACAAAAGATTCATGGAACTATATAACCTATTGAAAAATGTCAATATTAACTTGCCACTTTTGGAGGTAATCAAAACAATGCCCGCCTATGTAAAACTTTTCAAGGAACTTGCTTCAAGGGAGAGACGCTTGGCGACAAATTAGTATGTAACATTGCCAAAGGAAGTAAGTGCAGTTTTCAAGAAGCCATTACCACCTAAGGAACTCGATCCTGGAAGTTTCTGCATTACTATTTCCTTGGCTAATGGACAAACAACAAAAGGAATGTTGGATCTTGGGGCAGGAACTAATCTGATGCCTTATTCACTATGTCAAGAATTTGATCTTGGGCCACTGAAGCCGACAACCATGCGACTACAGTTGGCCGATCGCTCAATTCGGCTACCTTTGGGGATGGTTGAAAATGTTTTAGTGCAGGTTGGGAAGCTGGTAATTCCAGTTGATTTTATGACTTTGGATGTTGGCGAAGTACCGGCTGTGAGCACGGACCATACCATTTTATTGGGGCGACCGTTTATGTCTACCACCCATACTTTGATTGATGTTCACAAAGGAAGAATGACAATGACCTTTTTGGGCAAATCAGTGACGTTTTCTCTTAAAGATATT
The DNA here is from genome assembly GCA_014905375.1 of Phtheirospermum japonicum. Classification (NCBI taxonomy): domain Eukaryota; kingdom Viridiplantae; phylum Streptophyta; class Magnoliopsida; order Lamiales; family Orobanchaceae; genus Phtheirospermum; species Phtheirospermum japonicum. The sequence continues at coordinate 1,004,354 of BMAC01000140.1, forward strand.
CAAAACACTCCTACCCCTGCCATGCAAGATGATTTTTTGTTCTTTGATCCCGTTGCTTCATGCATTCACGAGCTATAAGGAGTCGCGGTTTTGGACGAATTGGGCGACGGGGACGACGCCGGATTTCCGAGAAAAGTGGGGGATACACTAGAAGTAGACTTACGTGAGGAGTTTGATGAGTTTGACGACGAGAAGTGTTTTAGTGGGGAGGATTTGCTCGAGTTGCTAGGAATCGACATAAGTGATATTACTAAAGAATTCCAAGATGAATTTAATGTGAAGAACAAAGCACCTAAGATCGAGCCAAGGGTGGATTTGAAGCCACCAACAAATCATTCGAAGTACGATTCGCTCAACCCCAACAAGAATTTTAAACGTACAAAGAACAAGGGCGAGGCATATAACAACGATTGGACGAAGAAGGAGAAAAATTGAAGGATTCTAACAACAAGAAATTCAATGGCATGCAGTTCGAGATTGATCAATTGGTGCTGTATAATCATAAACGTAAATTTGATCCGAAAGCCAATCTCGATTCAGCGTGGAGTGGACCGTTTCTGATAAATGAGATGGGCGAATATGGAGTAGCCACTTTGTACAATGACAATGAAAAGTCAACCTTTCAAGTCCACAAGCACAGAATTAAACGATATGACGATAAAGGGCTGCCGATACGAGGTCGCAAGTTGGTGGAGTTTGGAGATCTACCACACGTTTGGAATTAAATGAACAATATAGCGTCGAGCAAGCGACGTTAAAAGTTGCACTTCTCAGGAGGCAAACCGAGATTTCTGTATTCTTTTGTAATTTATTTCAGTCTATTTTATGTTATATTTTATGTTTTATCTTTTTAGAACAGATGGAAGAACTCGAACGAGGAGAACTGGTCAATCGGGCGAAGGAAAAGTCGATGCATCATGGCTTGCGTCGTCCGACGCAACCATGGTCTCGGCGTCGACGCAGAGACAGTGCCCGTGTCGCCCGACACCAGGATGACTCAACATTCCTGCCCGCGTCGACGCTGAGACTTGCTCGCGTCTGTCGACGCAACTGCCGAAGAATAGCTCTCTGTCGCGTCAATCTGGCTCGCGTCGTTCAACGCAGCATCGACGCAAACCCAAAACCGACCCAGAAGCATTTAAAAAAATGGATTTTGACCCACCGACCCGACCCATAACATCATGACCCGCAGCCACACTTCACTTTTCCTATTAAACCCGTCCCTTTTCCACTTCTTCTTCACAATTCAACTTACAATTTCTTCTTCTTCAAAATTCTTTCTTTCCGTTTTCAAATACTTTCCTTCTTTATTTATTTTCTTGCAAACACAAGGACCCAATTAGCCAACATTACCCAGAATTTCCACCTCTCAACTTACATTCAAGCTAATTTTCCAGAAACGGGCTACGTGGGTTTGGTGCAATTTTCCGAAAACGGGCTAGTTTTGAGCAACGGTTGTTGAGGTACTTCGCTAGAATTCATTGATATATATATATATATATATATATATATATTTATATAATTGTTTCTTGGTTTTGTTGGGAAGGTTTTGGTTCAAGATTTACTCAAGTTCATAGTTAGTTGAACACGCACGCCAAGTGTTCGACGAAATTCCCCAAAGAGCGAAAAGATTTTATTTTCAAGAATTTTCACTCCCTCTCAACTTAGTTTTGATCCATAATGTCTCGGGCTGGGAAAAGCAAAGATATTTCGGGGAAATACGGAGCGCTATTTCTGATTTACGCCAAAACGAAGGCAAGTTTTTCGAAAATATTCAAGGATGGGAATTCGCATCCCATCGAGTTATTAATGTAGACGATATCGAGGAGTTGGCGTTAGAAGTCTCGGAGCATCATGCCGATCTTTCCCGATATGTCGATGGCCTCGGTTGCGGTTATTTTGCTCGGATGAACCTTCCCAGTTCTCGCGAGCTAATGCTTGAGTTTTTTGTAACCTTAAAGATTCACAATGACGAGATGTTTACTTGTAGGCTAGGTGGAAACGAAATCTATGTGGGCGAGGAGATTTTCGGTAATATTTTTGGTTTCCCGACCAAAGGGGACCACCCGATTGGCATCCAAGGTTTCGACTTAGCCACATTTTGGGGGATGATAACCGGGGGCAACACGGGAGATTGCAAGCGATTCCCATGCTCAGAAATTCAAGGTGATGCCCTTTACGTAACTTCCAAAATCCTAGCTAATTCGTACGTTTTTGTTATGAATCTGTACATAATCGAGTCTTGTTTTAGTCTTTTTATTATCTTTTTTGGGTTAAGGCTAGGATGAATTGCATCGTTTTGCACCTTTTGTCTCCTTACTTACTTTCCGACTTGTTGATAGCTAATCGGTCCAAATGAGAGTAATTCTGTGTTTTTCTCATAACAGCTAGAGCGTCCGGTGGATCCAAGGCACAAAGATAGAAGAAGCGACGCTCAAAAGTAGCCCATAAGGACAACCACCGATCGGACAGTGTATGTCTCCGATCGGACTAATTGATGATGAGCACACTGGCCGAATGAACTGGCGCACCGATCGAAGCAGCGGACAGTGGCCTTTGTCCGATCGGACAATACCTTCATCCGATCGGACAAGTACGTTACGTATGCAGATTTCTGGAAATTTTCAGTTACGAAACGGCTTAAGACTGTTTAAAAATGGCAGAGAGGCTAGGGTTTCGGGATTATTCAGTCTTGGAGACCCTTTGGAGGCTAGAAGAAGGTTAGAGAACCAAAAAACACCCAAAGGTTGAGTGATTTGACACATCTCTCATACCTCTAGCATAAAACCGTTCGATACCGTATCAAGATATATTTTACAGCAGTCGACGTTCAATGCGAGGATTCTGGGTTCGTGACAAGCCTTGTGATTCTACACAACTCTCGAAGTGCACTTATTCATCATCTTCAAGTGTTGAAAATAGTTCAACGATTATTAATTTCTAAACTCGTAGCTTTGACGTTTTCTTAGTAGTTTGATTCCGGATTTGTTTTGAATAGTTGGAGGATATGTTAGATAATATTTCATTGATCGTTAGTTAAGGTGTTGGTGTTTGGAATTGGTACTATTATGTTTTGGATTGTTGATGATAGAATGAACAATTACTTTGGATATTCTATTGATATTTTGTGAAGTACTGGAGATTAGATTTCATGTTATTGTGTTTTGAAATATTTCTATTCGTTAGTGTTATTGGGTGGTCTAATATGTTCAACAATAGGTTGTTATAGTTGATGCATTATTAGTCAAAAGCATGTTTATGATCGTTGGTAGAAATAGGAAAAGATCTTGCTTGATTCACACTTTTTGCTATTCTCATCCCTTGTCGAGAGGTTGACACCCTCGAGACAAGAAGTTTTCGTTATTATTTTAAGTTATTGAAATTGAATCCTTTCCAAAACCCCAATTGACAGTGTGTTTAAATAAACTTGTGATATTAGTATAATAAGCATCGTTAAATCAAATTTCCATTCCTTGAGAGATCGACCCGAGTTAACTCACCAGTCTACAAGTGACCACATTCTCTTGCAGGCGAACTAAACTCCTTTTCAAAAGTAGACGTATGCTGGTTAATCGATAATTAATTTTGAAAGGAACACAAAAGTTTGGTTCAAAATTTGGCGCCTTTGTCGGGGAATGGCAAAGGTGTTAACGATGTTTATCTGTGTTATTGCTTATGTGTCGTTAGTTTTATAATGTTTATGGTTTGCCACTCGATGCGGTGATTGTTTGTTTTTTATGAAAGGTCGACAAAGCCTTAGAGGATAATTGACCCCATTCATCAATAGCATCAAACGTGTGTCAAGACCGAGACAATTATTTCCTTCCACTGAAGGGAATCTTTCGGAAACAAGTTCAACCAACATGGCAGAGAATCTACCTCTTGGAGGACGAGGAGGAATGAATGGAGGACGAGGGAGAGGACGAAAAACCCAAACCCCTCCTCGCGATTATCCATACGGCGTGCCACCCATTGACGATGTGCATGTACGATAATAACGAAGATGAAGAGCCAAGGAATCCACCTCTACTCCATGACGAATAACCAAGAGAGCCAAACCAAGCAAACAACGGGGAGCACCAACCGAGGGACGATCATCAAATCATGATGCAAGACAACCCTACTTACCAATAACCTCCTCAACAATTTCGAAACCGTGAAGAGGCTCGAGCTTACAATACTCGAGCGAATTGAGAGTTCGAGCCCAATAATGGTGGTCATGGCGGGCCCCAGCCCCAAAACAACCAACGAAACCACCAAAGGCACGAGAACTTCGAACGAGAATGGAACCACAATCAAAATAAGAGGGAGGGATGTTCGTTCAATGCTTGGCAGAGGGAGAACTTTCGGAATGATGGATATGATGATCGTGGGAATTACGAAGAGGAGCGAGATTATGGGTATTACAAGGAGTATGGGGAGGAAAGAAACTTTGGCGCACAAGCTAACTTCGGAGGAAGAAGAGGGCGCCGATACCCTAATGAACGTCGTCAAGGAGATCTCCTCTTCCCAATGACTGGTTCATACAGCATTGCAATAGTCTTAGGCCCCACGGCAAGAGACTATGATTTGAAAGCGGGTAGCATAAACCAACTTCCTACTTTTCACGGCATGCCCAATGAAGATCCACTGAATTTCATTCGAGAATCTTACCTCGTGGTGGGCAGAATTCTGCATCTCGGATTACATGAGGATCAATTAAGGATGAAATGCTTTCCAACAACCTTAAAGGACAAGGAAAAGCATTGACTTTTATCGTTGCAACCCAATTCTTTGACTAATTGGGAAATGGTGTATAAAAAGTTTGTGAGTAGATTCTACTCCGCTCAAACAACTGCCAAGTTGCAAAGAGAGATCACAAACTTCGAAAAAATGGAGGGGGAATCGTTCTACGATGCATGGGAATGATATAAAGGGCTCTTACAAAAATGTCCACACCACAACAATAGCACCGAGATGGTAAATAATTACTTCCATGAAGGGCTATTTCCGGTGTACAAATAGCAAGTAGAAGTGAAGGCGGGAGATTTTGGAGAATTGACCGCTACGGAGACTTGGGATTTGTTCAAGCATATGAGCGAAAAATCGCAGCAAATAAGTTTCTGACTGAGGAAATACAAAGTCCCAACAATCAAGATCAAAGAGCTGACAAAGCAAGTCGCACTATTAACGAGTAAAATGAAGGGAGAGGAGGAACCTTCGACACCTCCGCCTAAGATGTGCGAAAAATGTGGAGCAGTGGGACATGAAATGGACACTTGTAATGTGGAGTTCGACGACGAAGAGTAAGGGGAGGTGAATGCCGTCCAAAATTATCAACAATAAAAAGTATGGGAAGAAATTTACCGGACAGTACAATTCAACCAAAGAGCTCGAGTTACGTGCCCAACTCTAAGTAATTGGACTCACGACCACTTCCAAATAAGAGCCAAGGAGAACTGAGTGGCTATAACTCTTATCAAAATAAGGGGCAAGGCAACTACTCTCAACACCCTCCGCAACAATATTAAGCACCACAGCAACCATACCAACAAGTGCCACAGCCGCAATACCAACAAATTCCACAACAACAATATCCACAAGTGCCGCAACAGCAGCAAATGCCACTCCCGATCAATCCTGACGATGAACTAAGACTATGGCGTCAACAACTAGAGCATGAGACTCTACGTAATCGGGAGGAAACGCTTCGTACAATCGAGAAGGGGAAGCGAACGAGGAAGCAACTGGAGAAGTTGGAAATGATGATAGGGCAACTCTCAACTTCTATGGCAAAGACGGCAAGTGATCCGGGAAAGCTACCCAGCCAACCCGAACAATCAATGGCGGTGCATGTGTTACGTGGTGGAAAGGAGGTCGATAACGGAGTACGAGAAATCGAGAGAGAAGACTCCGAAAATGAGCGGGCTGCGGATGGACGAGATAAAGGAGAGCCGAGTTCAAACGGTGAGGAAGGAACAGTGGGAAAAATTCACAAATCACGTAACCTAAAAGTTCCAGGATCATTGACAGAAACTTTTTAGCCATAATGTTCCGAAGCAAATCAAAAGAGCGCATCTGACAACATTACCGATCGGACTACACAACCGACCGATCGGATTGGAGAACAGTGTACATTCTCCGATCGGAAAGAACCAGAGTCCGATCGGAGTAGAGGACAGAAGGTTTCTTCCGATCGGTCTAAGCAAACTGACCGACCGGACAAGAGGGCTGACGAAGAACAAAGACCATAACGAGTGATAAGGGACGCCGTACCGTTTCCCAATCGTCTCAAACCAGCAAAGGAGAGCAAAAAGCTCATGGAACTTTATAACATGCTGAAAGACGTGAACGTGAACCTCCCACTATTCGACGTGATTAAGGCAATGCCGGCCTACGTCAAGTTTCTCAAAGAACTTGCAACAAAAGAAAGGAGGATGGAAGGGAATGAACGAGTTATATTATCCAAGGAAGTGAGCACGGTATACCATCAACCACTGCCACCGAAGGCAAGAGACCTAGGGAGCTTCTACATTACGATAACCCTTGGGGATGGACAAAAAGCTCGCGGGATGCTCGACTTGGGAGCGGGGGTCAATTTGATGCCCTACGTCCTGTACAAGCAATTTAGCCTTGGGAGAATGAAGCCAACGAGCTTACGGCTTCAATTGGAAGATCGTTCATTACGATTTCCTTTAGGAGTGGTCGAGGATGTTCTAGTGGAGGTTGGATCATTGGTAGTCCCCGTGGAATTTATAATACTGAATGTTGGAGAAGTGGATGCGGCAAGTAAGGAGCACACCATTCTATTGGGCAGACCTTTCATGGAAACATCGCACACTTTAATCGACGTGGGACGAGGAAAGATGACACTCTCCGTATTTGGGGAATTAGTGACGTTCTCACTCAAAGACATCCAAGACATTCCATCACCCATGATTGGTCCCGATTGCTCTTACCTTGATTCGGTGGACCAATGCGTGAGCGAATTGTTTGGAGTTATACAAATAGAAGACTTTGACGTCGAGGACGACGAATTTGATTACAATGGGGAGGGGGTGGTCACTCTTTTTGAAACTAATGAAGAGCCCATGATCGAGTCGCCCATTGGACTAACTTTGGAGCCCAAGATGGAGCTAAAACCGCTTCCGAGCCACCTCAAATACGTGTTTCTTGAATCCAACGAGAGGAAACCTGTAATCATTTTTGCGGAATTGGCTGAACATGAAGAAAGAGAACTGATAGAGGTTCTCAAGAAATACAAGCAACCGATAGGGTGGAGTATCGGTGACATAAAAGGGATAAATCCGGTCATGTGCATGCACCGGATCGACCTAGGGGAAGGAGTGAAACCGGTACGAGAAGGGCAACGACGTTTGAATCCTACGCTCAAAGAAGTCGTCAAGAAAGAGATCTTTAAGCTAATCAAAGAAGGGATTTTATATCTCGTATCCGGCAGTGAGTGGGTGAGTCCCGTGCACGTTGTCCCAAAGAAAGGGGGCATCACGATCGTGGAAAATGAAATGGGAGAAATCGTCATAACACGCTTAACCACTGGGTGGCATATGTACATCGACTATCGCAAGCTCAACGTGGCGACGAGGAAAGACCACTTCCCACTCCCATTCATGGACCAGTTACTCGACAAGCTAGCAGGGCATGAATACTATTGCTTTCTAGAAGGACTTTCCGGCTACTACCAAATTGCAATAGCTCCAGAGGATCAGAAAAAGACCACATTCACGTGCCCCTTTGGCACATTTGCTTACCGGAGAATGCCCTTTGGCCTGTGCAATGCCCCAGCAACCTTTCAGAGATGCATGATCTCCATCTTCACCGAATTCATCGACGACTTTCTCGAAGTCTTTATGGATGACTTCTCGGTATTTGTCTCTTCCTTCTCTCATTGTTTGAAAAACTTAACAAAAGTACTTGAGCATTGTGTTGAGTCATATTTAACTTTGAGTTGGGAGAAGTCAAATTTCATGGTGAAAAGCGGGATTGTGTTGGGGCATGTAGTGTCGAGTAAGGGGTTGGAAGTTGATAAAGCAAAAATCAACGTTATTGAAACTCTTCCACCCCCTAAGGATGTCAAAGGAGTTAAGAGATTTTTGGGACATGCGGGTTTTACAGATGTTTCATTAAAGATTTTTCAAAAATCTGTCGCCCGTTATGTAAATTGCTTGGGAAGGATGTTCCTTTCGAATTTAATGGTGAGTGTCTTAGTGCTTTTAACGTTTTGAAAGAAAAATTGACACAAGCACCAGTGGTAGTTGCACCAGATTGGTCTCTTCCTTTTGAGATAATGTGTGACGCTTCGAATGAGGCAGTCGGGGCAGTCTTGGGCCAATGAGAGGATAAAATGTTGAGGATCATTTACTATGCCAGCTATATGTTGAATAGCGCCCAACGCAACTACACTACTACAGAACGAGAGCTATTCGCGGTTGTGTTCTCATTAGATAAGTTCCATTCTTACATCGTCGGTTCTAAAGTCATCGTGCATACTGATCTTGCAGCGCTTCATCACTTGTTTGCCAAAATGCAAAGCAAGCCTAGATTGATTCGTTGGATTCTTCTCTTGCAAGAATTCGACGTCGAAATTAAGGATAGGAAAAGGAGCGAAAATGTGGTTATTGATCACCTATCCCGCATGCTAGTGGAAGGAGAGCCGAATAAAATCGGATTTGTAGATGATGTGTTCCCTTATGAAAGCACAAATGCCATCGAAGAAATCAACGAACTATGGTATGCTGATTTTGTGAATTCCCTTGTTTGTAAGATTATCCTTAACCATCTTTCTTCGCAAGAAAGAAATAGATTTTTGTTTAAATGCAGGAGTTTCTTTTGGGACAATCCTTATCTTTACAAGCGTTGCAAGGATGGGCTTTTTCGGGGATGCATACCAGATGAAGAGAAGATAGGTGTGCTAAGATTCTGCCATGACGAAGGAGGATACTTCGGAAGCCAGAAAACGGCCTTCAAGGTCCTTCAAGCCGGATTTTACTGGCCCTCACTATTCGCCGATGCACACCAATATTGCAAAACATGCGATAGATACCAGCGGTCGGGAACGATAGGAAGGAAGGACGAGATGCCCTTAGTATCCAACCAAGTGATCGAGATATTCAACATATAGGGCATCTATTTTATGGGTCCTTTTCCAAGGAGTGGAGAGTACGAGCACATACTCGTAGGAGTCGATTACGTATCGAAATGGGTGGAAGCAATTCCCACAAGGAGAGTTAACTCCGAGATTATCCTCAAATTCATCCAGGAAAACATCTTCAGCCGATTTGGAATGCCAAGAGCAATCATAAGCGACGGGGGTAGCCATTTCTGCAATAGAGCCTTTAATCGACTGATGAGCATGTATGGGGTGCGTCACAAGGTGGCAACCCCTTATCATCCACAAACCTCGGGGCAAGTAGAGACAAGCAACTGGCAAATCAAGGCTATCTTAGAAAAAACCGTGAAACCAAACTGTAAGGACTGGGCAGCAAAGCTAATTAATGCACTGTGGCTTACCGTACAGCCTACAAAATGGTGTTGGGCATGAGCCCATTTCGTTTGGTTTATGGAAAATCGTGCCACCTCCCCGTCGAGTTGGAGCATCGAGCGGAGTGGGCAATTCACACATTGAACCTTGATTTGAATGAGGCCGGAGGATATAGGAAGCTTGAACTAAGCGAGTTGGAGGAAATTCGCAACGATTCGTACGAGACAGCATGGGCGAGCAAGCCGAAAATGAAGGAAGCACATGACAAGAAACTCGTCCATAAAAACTTGGAAGTCGGTGAGCTAGCTTTGCTTTTTAGCTCTCGTTACAAATTATTCCCAGGGAAATTGAGATAAAAGTGGAGCGGTCCGTTCTTGATTACCGATATAAACGAATTCAGAGCCGTGACTTTGCTTGATGAGAAGAGCAACTCTACCTTCCAAGTCAACGGCGATCGCGTGAAATTGTACCAAGGGGGACCGATTTCGCAGAAGGATCATGAAGTAGTGATACTCAACGATCCCCCTCAAGCTAAAAATTGAAGCACGGCTGAGGTACCGTCAAGCATAAGACGTTAAACATTGCACTTTTTGGGAGGTAACCTAAGTTTTTTTTTTCTTCTTTCTTTCATTTTCTATATGTATATATATGTGTATTTGTGTCGGTTAGAATATTTGACAGGTGTTACTGCAAGTTTCAAAGCGAATTACGAATTCCCAGGACTAACCGATCGGAGACCTACAGGCAACCGGTCGGACTACTCCATGATGTGGTGTCCGATCGAACGAGTATTGACACCGATCGGACGGTAGGTGCGAGAGCCTATTTTGGGAAAGATATCACCATGCAAAGGAAGCCAATTGGGTAAGAGATTCTGACAATATCTTCTGAGGTAAAAAGGATCTTTAATTTTTGGGGGATGACTTTATTATGGTTAATCAAATATTCTCTTTCCCCTCTTCTTGATATTAGTCGATTCTGGAAATCCTTTCACCTACCTCCTCAAACCCTATATAATCCCACCCTCTGGACCTTTAATTCCACACCAACTTCCCTTCTCCTTTCTGATATTTGCGAGCATTGACCAACACCCAACACCATGAATCATCATAATAACAATGCTTATAGCTGGGTGTCAAGGAAGAAATAGGAGGATACGGTCGAGAAGCTTGAAGAAGAAGTGGAAGAATACCGTCAAAAGATCCACAAGCTACAAACTGATCTCCATGAATTCCTTACTGAAGAAGTTGCTTTGACCAAGAACATTGAGCGCCTTCACGGCATCCTGGACGATGCGGACGCCGAGATAATGCGTCCGAAGAGGAGAATCGTTGAACTTGAAGAAAAGGTTAAGGAATTGTACGATTTGGCATTTGGACACATTCCACCGCCTAACTAGTCCGATAGGCCATTGATTGCGAGAGATTAGTTTTCTGAATGAATGATGTTGGGATTAAGTTATTATCATAAATAAACAAGCGTTTTTGCTCGAATATTGAATAAATTATTTATTATGTGGATTAAATTGCTCATACCTGGTTTTTCGTTTTTGAATTCTTGCAGGGCATCGCAATAATAATAGTTATAATAATAATAATAATAATAATAATAATAATAATAATAATAATAATAATAAGATCGGACTGCGGTCCAGTGGATTTTCACCGATCGATCGAGATGCTTGACTGGCCGGTCTTCATTGTTTTTCCGATTTTTTATTATTATTATTATTATTATTATTATTATTATTATTATTATTATTATTA
>BMAC01000140.1:1015872-1044496 GCA_014905375.1 Phtheirospermum japonicum
TGTTTTTGGAAAGCGGTGGGAAAGGCTTGGTGCGATTTGGGGGGGGGGGGGGTTGTGCTTGATTCCCAAATTCTCCGGACAGAAATTCAAGGTATAATGGCTGAAACTCGACTTTATTGAATTATTTGGGAGATTGAATTGCAGGTGTTGTGGGAATTGGAGTTGGGTTTGTTCAAGTTGGGCTTGAGGTGGTTAAGTTCTTAAGGCGCACAACACGTGCTCGATAAAAGTCCTGAGAGAACTACTGTTTCTTCTTTCGAATTTTTGCATCCACTATGGCATCCGCTATGGCATCCGGTAGTCGTCAGAGGCGTGGAAAGACTTCAAGCACGGGGCCAAGCAACACCCGAGGAGGGTTATCTCCTTTTAACCTCAATGACGAACGTGAGGTTACGCTCTATAAGTCCCTCGTCAAACAGGATGTCTATCACCCCCATTTCATCAATATCGAATTCTGGGAGGAGCAAGTTATAATAGGTGATAAGACGGTCGAAAAATTCATTAAGGGACTCACGGCTCTCGACCTCATGAAATGGGCCGGGGTGAACAAACCGAGCTACTGCACCCTTATGCTCGAATTTTTCACTACATTCGAAGCACTCGCCGATGGATCCTTCAAATGTCGTCTCCATAACCGGCCGATCCACACCGACTGAGAGGGCCTCGACGCCATCTATGGGATCGATAGCGTACGGAAGACGAACTAAGATTTTCAAATCAACGACTACGACAAGAAGGCGTGGTGGACCAAGCTTTCCGGGTCACCACCGGAACCCGGGTGTCGTTTCAATTCGACATCCTTAAAGTCGAGTGCTGTTTGCCTCACATATAAATTCTTCATGCAAGTGTTCCTAGGTAAGGAGGACGCTACACGGATATCGTCCACCGATTTGAAGGCGTTATGGATGGCCTACCATCGAGGAAACGTGAGCATTTATCCACTCTTGATTGCCGCGATCGAGAACGTTCAACAAGTGAGGGAAAAGAAAACGGCAAAGCTCACCCTAGGAGCCTTTATCACTGAGCTCGCACGCCATCATGGTTGTGATCTTTATGACGACGACATCGTGTATCCAAGCGTGTCAATGTTGGTCGAAAGTCGGATGAGTAATGGGTGAAACGTCGTTATTCCGTCATTCATGTCGCACGTCGAGAGGGTGAGATCCGAAGTAGTCGAGGATTCTGACAACGACGATGGCGATGATGACGATGATGAAAATGAGGATGAGGAAGATAATGACGAGGAGAATGAGGAGGACAATAGGGAGGAGACCATGAATGAGGACAATGGAGGAAATGGGAACACCGGTTCCCGGACTTACGATCATGGTGACTATGGAGACGGCGTTTATTTCTCGGACGAGCAATGGTAGCAGCAGCAAGATTTCCAAGCGCGAATGATGGCTCAAATGGGGGAATTGCGCATCCATCAAGAGGAGCACGCGAGAAACGCTCGACAAGACGCTTGGGCGGCGCGTGAGGAAGATCGGGAGGAGGCTCGTTACTTCTGTAGCACGTTGACGAATTTGGGCAACAGCTGGGCGGAAACTACTCAGCATCTTGCCCCATTGTCCAGAAGCGTTGAGGCGAATCATGGATACCTCATTCAAATTGACGAGCGCCTCTCCCGTCTCGAGCACCGCTACCCACCTCCGCCCCCGGACGATATGGACCAGTAGGCGGGCCCATGCCCCACAATTTGTATCACCACTCTATCCAACTTTTTATTGATTTTTAGGATATTTACTATTTATTTTGATTTCTGTAATATTATTTATTTTATGTTTGCATTGTGACAACTATTTCTACTCATGGTTTATTCTTTGCATGCGTTGATTCTTGGCACTTCCAAATTCCCTATGTTCATATTAGTGTTTTAGCAACCAGGAGACTGCTATAATTTCTTGTTAGGGGTAGGGGACGGATCGTCCGGTCGGTGACACAGAGACGACCGATCGGACGATATCCACTGGACTCTAATCCGATCGGTCGAGTTCTATGACCGATCGGACAACTGAGCAGTCCTCGAGAAATCGTTTAGAGTCCTTGCATGCTTAGTTCAAACCGTTTTTAGTAACACGGTTACATTTTCGTACCAAATGCTAGTCAACCAATTGATTACGTCAACTTTTGTTGAATATTTGCCCATGCTTATTTGTGTTTGTATTGGCATGCATGTCGGAATGATGTATTATGTGATATAATGTTAGAGTCTTTCGATCTTGTTTAAGTGCAAATTTTTCAAAACTACTTATATGTATTTAAAACAACACTTGGTCGTTACTAATTCTTCAAAACTTCAAAAACTCGATCACCTTATTTTAAAAGTTTGAATTGAACCCTAGTGAGAAGCCTTGTGTGTTTATCATCATTTCATGTTGTGATTCGATAAGTGTCTTGAAAAGTCTCTTAATCGCATGTGTACTTTTGGTTTTGAAAATGATGATAGGCATATATAAAACCCGTTTTCGGCCTTATTCATAAATAAAAACTACTAAAAATCCCAATGAACCCCTTCGAGCCTTAGTTCCATTTCTTTGTTATCCACGAGCATGATTGCAGCTCTTATTTCATCTAAAAATTGTGATGAGAGTATTAATTATGGTTAATAAGATATGATGATTACGGGGTAGGAACTAGTGGGACTCTCTAAAAAGAGGGAGAGTTAAAAAATAAAAATAATAATAATGGTGCTTAAGTTCAAAAGAGCATCTAGAAAATAAAAATAAAGCATCTTGGCTAAAGCAAGTATTCGGGTTTGGGGATTGAAAGGAGTCTTATCTATGAAAGACTAAAAATAATGGTACATGGTTATTTGGGAAGGATGAGGAACAAAGATTATGCTCTATGGTTAAAGGGCGGATTGAGTGAGTATAGATTGCGTTTGTCTGCAAGTTAGCCACACATCCTTATATATGACATACCTTACCAAAGAGCCGACATTACAACCCTTAAAAGTCCTAATCTGATTCTTAATTGAATATGCACACCTATGCGATGATTGAGTCTTTGATTTTCACGAGTCCTTGAATGCATGATTATGATGATCCGAGCGTATACACTTACCTGTTGAAAACACGAGCGAATGAGTGCACCATGTTATATTACCCTTTTGTGAGGAAGCATTCTTTCGATTTCAAGGTGAAAAGAAAATACGAGTTAGCTTTATGGTTTCGGCGAAAGTGTTTATAATTGCAAAACTAAACTATATGCACAACATGACTCTTAGCTCTAATTACTTTCACTTCTTTTGATTCTGATCCTTTCGTTTGTTCGAGGACGAACAAACTATTTAAGCATGGGGTGGTTGATTCGTACGTTTTTGTTACGAATTTGTACATAATCGAGTCTTATTTTAGTCTTTTTATTATCTTTTTCGTGTTAAGGCTAAGATGAATTGCATCGTTTTGCACCTTTTGTCTCCTTACTTAACTTTTCGACTTGTTGATCGCTAATCAGTCAAAATGAGAGTAATTCTGTGTTTGTCTCATAACAGCTAGAGCGTCCGGTGGATCCAAGGCACAAAGATAAAAGAAGCGAATCTCAAAAGTAGCCCATAAGGACAATCACCGATCGGACAGTGTATGTCTCTGATCGGACTAATTGATAACGAGCACATCGGCCAAATGCACTAGCGCACCGATCGAAGCAGCGACAGTGGCCTTTGTCCGATCGGACAATACTTTCATCCGATCGGACAAGTACGTTACGCATGCAGATTTTTGGAAATTTTCAGTTACGAAATGGCTTAAAACTGTTTAAAAATGGCAGAGAGGCTAGGGTTTCGGGATTATTCAGTCTTGGAGACCCTTTGGAGGCTGGAAGAAGGTTAGAGAACCAAAAAACATTCAAAGGTTGAGAGATTTGACACATCTCTCATACCTCTAGCATAAAACCGTTCGATACCGTATCAAGATACGTTTTACAGCAGCCGACGTTCAACGCGAGGATTCTGGGTTCGTGACAAGCCTTTTGATTCTACGCAACGATTAGTAATTTCTAAACTCATAGCTTTGACGTTTTCTTAGTAGTTTGATTCCGGATTTCTTTTGAATAGTTGGAGGATATGTTAGATAATATTTCATTGATCGTTAGCTAACGTGTTGGAGTTTGGAATTGGTACTATTATGTTTTGGATTGTTGATGATAGAATGAACAATTGCTTTGGATATTCTATTGATATTTTGTGAAGTACTGGAGATTATATTTCATGTTATTATGTTTTGAAATATTGCTATTCGTTAGTGTTATTGGGTTGTCTAATGTGTTCAACAATAGGTTGTTATAGTTGATGCATTATTAGTCAAAAGCATGTTTATGATCGTTGGTACAAATAGGAAAAGCTCTTTTTTGATTCACACTTTTTGCTATTCCCATCCCTTGTCGAGAGGTTGACACCCTCGAGACAAGAAGTTTTCGTTATTATTTTAAGTTATTGAAGTTGAATCCTTTCCAAAACCCCAATTGACAGTGTGTTTTGATAAACTTATGATATTAGTATAATAAGCATCGTTAAATCCGATTCCCATTCCTCGAGAGATCGACCCGATTTAACTCACCAGTCTATAAGTGACCCCATTATCTTACGGGTGAACTAAACTCCTTTTCAAACGTAGACGTGTGCGGGTTAACCGGTAATTAATTTTAAAAGGAACACAAAAGTTCGGCTCACTAGCCCACATCGTTTTATGTAAAAACGAGGCCACGTACGCGACCAAGCCCGAGTTATTTGTTCTTCAATGTCTTATTAACGGTCGTCGACCCCGGCTTTACCCATTGATTTTGAGCAGACTTTACAATGTTACAAAGGGTACGCTGGGCAACAAATCGCCCTTACTCTCCTTCGCACCGTACATTACCGGCCTAGCCCGTCACTTTGGGTTCAATCCAGCCGAGCACAGAGTTCGACCACTCGGGACATCTCCACTTTCTTTGACACGTGCTCCTGCACCTCGAGTGAGATCCACAACTCACGGAGGATCCTCGTCTCGACCGAGCGACGAGGTTAGCGACGCGACTATGGAGCCGGCCCCACGTACCAATTCGGGCCCGAGTCCCGATTGGGGCCAATTTTTCGAGGATAACCGAGCATTCCAGTTGAAGATGTTCGATAAGCTCCAACTAATCGACGACAGGATAGACACGAACCACGAGCAAAACCGACGGAGCTTCAGGAAGATGTGAGCTCGTATTTCAAGACCCGAGGAGCGATTTGAGGCAGCGTTCCCCCAGCCCCGCATGGACGTCGATGAGGTTCCCGAGGATGATGGATCCCGCGAGTTCTGAAATCTTTGTATCATTATTTTTATGCTTTAAAGAAAAATCCAAAAATATTGTTAGTTTCTTTCCTTTGGTTTTGTTTGTTTCGTTTTTCTCAGGACATTTCATATCACGTACGTTGAAGCGATGACCAATTGCACAAATCAACGGGTAGCAGCTCGACCTTTTACAATTTCGGGAAGTTTTTTTTCCTTCCTCTTTTTGATTTTCGGATGTATTTGTGGCAATCAGGAGATTGCCGGGATTTTTAGAGATGGGGGTGGTCGAGTGTGAATTTTATTGCTTAATTGTGTAATATTTAATATACGGCCTGTAATAATTAAATACTTAAACATGATTAATTGCTATTTCTGCACTAAATTGTGTTTGTATGACTTGCCTGTCGAAGTTAACTACGTATGATTTGATGTTCTTGTCTTTGAGCGTGTATAAGTGCATAAAATTTTCAAAATTATTATTTATATTGTAAAATGGTACTTGAACACAATTGATTTCGTAAAACCTTAAAAGAAACGTCAATTCAAAACTTTTTCATGCAAAAAAGCTTGTAAGTAGCCTGAGTGATTATCATCATTGCATGTGCTTGAGTAAGTTTCAGTCTTGATATCTCTTTGAAACCGCTGTGTGTAGTTGACTTTGAAAATTAGGTTAAGGCACAGAAAAAGCCCTATTCCGGCCACATCCATATATTTTAGCCACTATAAATTTCGAATGAGCCAATCATAGCCAAATAATTCATTTCCATTAGCCATGAGTGATTTTATTGAGTCGGGCCCTACTAACCCATTAAAAGCGTGGGGTAGGAGTTAGTTATTTTTATTGGTTAGTTTTGTTTTGGAAATTTTATCAGGGATTTATAAAAATTTTGTAATTAAGGACCACCATCCGAAAAAAAATATAAAAAAGAAAAGAAAAAAATACCCCATAAAAATTATAATAAGGGGGAAATTAAAAAAAAAAGAATAAAAATAAGGATGGTGAGTCTAGTTGTTTCGTGTTTAGTCATTGCCTACGCGCTAATTATGGCTTGAGCTTATTGTTTATTTTTATGAAAACTTAATGTTTAAAAGACAAAAGAGTTGTGTAAGGAAGCGTATTATAAGCTTCAATTGTGTTTAAGTGGTTTGAGCGACAAGTCGGTTCTAGAGTATCGAGTTGAGAAATAGCTTATGTTTAAAGGCTACGTTATGAGTGTTTAGTGCAGTCATAAGGGAGTTCAGAAAGGATCTCTTGCCTATGCAGGAGGCCTTAAAAGCGGGGGGTTTTCCCCGGTCTAATATGGAAGAAGAAGATCCAGTGAAAGTAGGATACTCAAAATCCGGGGGTCAAAGAGTTTTTGAAAACGTTCTTGGTGGAAAAAAATGTGAATGAAGGCTTCTGCTATTTCAAGAGTTTGCTGAGCTTGTATTTTTATTTTTGGAACGAGGTGAAGCAAATTGCTTCGTGATTAGATTAGGTTGAGTGAGTTATTGATCACGTTAGATCGTGAATTAGCCACACGACTTTTATATTCCACACCCGTCCAAAGCGCCTTACGTTATAACCCGAAAATACCTTTTTCGATTCTTAGTTTGAATAACACACTTAATTTGCGATTGAAAAGAGATTGATTTTCGGTTCTTGTTTATTGTGCTTGTATTTGTATGATTTAAGTGTATACACGTCCTACGCAGCAATGCTTGAGTGCTTTTGAGCGAACACCCATATATTTTCCTTTTGAGAGGATGCATGAATTTGATTTTGAAGCGACAATGTAATAAGGGTGGAGTGTTTGACGTTGCGTGAATTGTATCTATTTTTTAAAATTATTTATGTAGCACGACACGACTCATTGCTGGAGCTGATTTTTTTTTTCTAAGTTATACTTTGAATCTAACGTCTGTTCGAGGACGAAAAAACTAATTAAGCGTGGGGTAGTTGATTAGTACGTATTTGTCCTTATTTTTATTAGTATTTTAGTTAGTTTTTCTTATTGTTTTTGGTATAAGTTGGATAGTTTAAGCTTAATTCTGTATTTTTATACTTCCAGCTTATTTTACCGTATTTTGATCGTAATTGATGAGAATAGGTGACTATTTGTTGTTTTTCACCTTACAGCTAAGTAACCGGAAGAGTTCAGCACGTAAATAGATGAAGTTTGATGTTCGAGAGTACAGAACGAGCTTTCCGGTGAAAGAGTAGCAGAAAGATCGAGAAAATGAGACGTACAGCGAGTAGCATCGGTCAACGCGAGAGCCGACTCTACGTCGACGCAATTCTGCCCACGACGGTCGACACTATGTCGACGCTAAGCCGACGTAACTCTCTGTTGCGTCGATCCATGACCGCGTCAGTCGACGCCTCAATCCAGTCGACGCGAGCGCACCGACAGCGTCGACGTCGAGTCCCTGTCCGCGTCGGTCGACGCGAAGTCGACGACCGCTGCTGAAACGCGTTTTTAGGTTTTCTTGTGCGCCAAGACATGCAATAAGTATAAATACCCTTCATATTTCGGATTTCCAAAGGACACACGCCATCCTAGGGTATTTTGGCTTAGAATAAACATATTTCCACATCTCATAACAAGATTTCAAGACCTAGATCAAGGATCGAAAAATGACGAGTCCAAGGCTTCAATTTTACGTTCGTGATTCAATCTTCATCCAAGATCAACATTTTTTCTTCGGAGTAGCTGGAGATTTTCATCGCTTTTACTAGTTTCAATAAGTTTTCTAAACTCTTTATTGCTTTCTTAGTTAATTTCTTAAGTTAATTCTAGGATTAGATAAATTGTTCTTGATTTACTTTATGTTTGATACTTGGGATATTTTGGATAATTTAGTTCTTAATCTTTCAGTTTTTAAATTGTGTTTATTTCATGCTTGGATATTGGATAGTTGAATTCAAGTTATTATGCAATTAGGTTCATATTATTCAACTCCATTTTTAAGATTCATGATAGTAATTGCTTTAGGTTATTCGATTTTATTTATGCTTTATAGATCCGTTGTTGCTACTTATGCTATTTGATTTAGTTTAATTATTACTTTTAAATTCTAGTTGGTAATTTAGTTAAGGTTAATTAGTTTAAATTTAATATTACTTTAATCCTTAGTTTATAATTAAATCAAAACTTCAAAAAACCCCAATTTGTATGAATTATATGTTTAATTGTGATTGAGAAAAACATCTAAGAGACCGAACAATTATTTTCGAGAGATCGACACGAGTCAACTTTCCACTCTACAAGCGCCCTTGTACTTTTGCGAACAAGTTTGCGTGTTTTAAATTAAAATATTTTAAAAAGTAGTGCACAAAAGTTTAAATCAGTGAAGCTCTAGCCAACATTTTCACAGGAAATGAGTTTCAGGAGGTTCAATACAATATTCATAAATTTTAAGAGGTAAAATGTATTGAAATAAAAGTTTATGAAGCAAAAATTTTCACAGGAAATGAGTTTCAGGAGGTTCAATACAATATTCATAAATTTTAAGAGGTAAAATATATTGAAATAAAAGTTTATGAAGCAAATTGTCAAATTAATCATGGTTCAAGAGTAAAATTATTATTATTTTTTTCTCTATTATTACAGTGTCGCAACTAAAGAACTGTCAAAATTATCACCTCATGACCTCTTCTTCTCCATTTAATCCAGAGGTTAATATCAGCAATAATATAAATATTCTTACACGGACAAAATCTTACACAACAGAAACAGAATTATCTGTCCCACATATCTCTGATGTGCATTAGTAGAAATGGGGCACCATCATAACAGCCACCTCCACCACCACAACCACGCCGACGCCACCGATGGCGGCGGCGGTTTGTCGCAGCGCATCAACAGCCCAAGATTCTCCGGCCCAATGACCCGCAGAGCACACTCCTTTAAGCGAAACAACAACAGCAGCACCAACAACAACCAGAACAACAACAACAACAACAATAACCACAGCAACCATAACACTAACTCTTCACAAAACGCACAAAATAGCAGCAGCAGCCACAATCACGAGATCATTGATCTTCATATCTGCTCTCCCAGATCTGAAATCCCGGTTTCCGGTGATGGGCCCGAGTCTCTGAGGCCGGCCCATGTCAGCAGCGTGGCCCAGAGGGTGTATCTGAGGAGAAAGATTTCGTCGCTGAGTGTGGACTTGGGAGATTTTGGGTTGGAGTTGAAAGGGAAGAAAAAATTGGGGCAGTGGATGTTTTTCATGTTTTGTGGGGTGTGTTTGTTTATGGGTGTTTTTAAGATTTGTGCTACTGGTTGGTTTGGATCTGCCATTGATAGACTTGGAAGCAATCAGGTAATTTGTTTGATTGGTTTTTTAGAATTAAGTAATATACCTGTTTTGTGCTTTCTTCTTTAGTTGGGATGTTTCTTGCCAAATTTAATTTTCATTAGGTCTGATTGGCACTAAAGTATGATAGGCTTAGTAGAATCTAATGTGGCAGTTAGTTTTCTCTCTCAGTTTCTTGATATATATATATATATATATATATATACATGTGTGTGTGTGTGCGCGCACGAGGGCACTTTATGGGTATACTTGTTTACGTTTACTTGCTTGGTTTTTCTTGGGCATCAGTAGGATTATCTTGTATAAACCATGGATTTGAAGCTCGTTACGGATCGCAGGTAATTAAAAAGATAGTTGAGGATGCATCTAGCTTTGCAATTGTCCATGATTAGCTTCAACTGTTATGTCACCACCATAATATGTACAACGTTACGAATTTGTTACTGAATTGTTATTGGAAAGCTACGTGAGAAAGATTGTTAAAAAGGGAAAAAAAAGTGATTTGTTGTAGTTCATGGACCGTTCTTTTATGGGTATGGATCCATAAATGGATATTGAGGAATAAAATCAGATATTGGTAATTGTTTTATTATTTCTTCATCCTGATGCCAATCTCTTTTCTTCTGTCTTTTTGTCCCTATTGGGTATCATCCTTTCTCAATGGTGAATCACTCATTATGCTGGTAATTGTGTACAGTTGAGCAGAATAGAGTCGAGTTGCTAATTTTTGGGTAATGTTGTAGAAAGAGTTTTAGCTCTTGATTTTCTTGAAATTAGCTGCGACCATGCCACGCAGATGTTAATTGTAACATTTAACTGATTTAATATTTTATTTGATATGCTCAAATTTTGTACTCTTTCATTGTATAACAGTCTACTTTAATAAATATTTTTGCTAGAGTTTTTGTCGATTTTTTTTTTTTTTAATCTCATGGCACCATTACTTTATGAGACTTGTTGCCAAGGTTATCGATAACGGATAACGGTCTATGGTTGTGAGCCGAAATCCCGCCATATACACCCGCCATTGCGCCATAAGGCGCTGCCATAACCGCCATCCTTCACAAATTGGCCATGGCGGTTGAGCAAAAATCCGCCACGCCATACTGCCATGGCTGCGCCATAGAAGCCATTTGACAGCATGGCTTGTGCCAATGTATATCAATTCTCTTGTTATTGTTAATCATGTTGCTAAGGCCTATTTAACTTTTCTTGTTTTCTTGTGACTCAATTAGGACATATATGACTCTACTGCAATCCATCTAAATCAACATGATGAAGGATCTCATCACTTGAGGTACATGGAGAACGGAGATAATCATGGGAGGAGTGAAATCGAGGTGGAACGGACCATAACAATGGTAGCCTCAGATGTGGTCGATACTCGTGCAAGTGTAGCTCATGTAAGCAACCAAGCATTTAGTTTTTATTGTGCCTAATATCTTAGAAATTGCTATTAAAGAAATGCAATTTCTTCTATACTTTTAATGAGTCTTTTTTTTTATCAGTATTCAGAGATATGGTCTAACCCGAACAGTGATAATTTCACTCAGTGCATTGATCGACCAAAAAATCCCAAAAGTGAGAGCTGTGTCGGTAGTTACTGATATTCTATGTGCATAATGTTCATTTTCTCACCTTTTTTTTTTTTTTTTTTTCCGGTCAGAGCTGGATTTGAAGACAAACGGCTACCTTCTGACAAATGCAAACGGTGGCTTAAATCAAATGAGATTTGGGGTCTGGTTGTCATAAATTATGATGATTTTAATTTTAATTGCTCCTGAAAAATCCCTATTAAGCTTAATCTGATGAACAGATAATTTTAGAGTGCAGATTTGTGATATGGTTGCTGTTGCTAAAATTATGAAGGCCACACTCGTCCTTCCGTCTCTCGATCACACTTCTTACTGGGCTGACGAGAGGTAATCTTCTGCTTCTTCCATTGATGAGATTCTTAAAAATCCGTTTTATATTTAGAAGAATGAAATCTACTGTCACTTTGTTATCACGTAATTAACACAATTATTTATGCTGTGGGTTAAATGCTTTGGTGCTTTGTTACATGGCTTCATAACTCTTGATTCTGAAACTTATTATCTTCCATGTTATATCAATCCAGTGGTTTCAAAGATCTGTTTGATTGGCAATACTTCATTGAGTCACTACAAGGTGATATTCACATTATTGACTCATTACCACCTGAATATGCTGGAATTGAACCTTTCTCAAAAACACCAATATCTTGGTCCAAGGTAATAATAATATGGTTTGGCATCTCAATAATCAATCTCTGTACATGTAAATGTTACCATTTTTTCCCCAATCCTTGGAAGGGCTGTTCATAATTGCACCTCCTAACTCAGACGCGTGTTTTCAGGTTCATTACTATAAAACAGAGGTCCTTCCGCTTTTGAAGCAGCATAAAGTGATGTATTTTACACACACCGATTCACGGCTCGCCAATAATGAACTACCCAATTCCATCCAGAAGTTAAGATGCCATGTAAACTACAGAGCATTAAAGTACTCTGCACCGATCGAAGGTCTTGGAAAAACATTGGTATCAAGAATGCGACATAATGACAGCCCTTATCTTGCACTCCATTTGAGGTTGAACTGTTTGTTCTCTTTACCTTTGGTTTTCTTACTTGTCCATGTTTTTAAGGTAAGGCCAACATTCTTTTACTAAGCTGGAAAAGTTATTCTACTTATTTCTAAATGAATGTGTTTTTAAAATGTGTTAAATCAGTCTTGTTGTTAAAGGAAAGATAATTAAAGAAACTCCATTGAGTTTTTAGTCTAATTACGAAAAGTCCAATTATTTGTTGATATAAAAAAAACAAGAAAACCCCCAGCGTTTTTGGTTTACATATACCCAAAACAAATTATCCCACCAACATATGCAATTTGTAGAATAGAAACAGTGTTACAGGCTAATTGTAATGAGGCACGCTCCTTCACGCAGCCTAACCGTTAGACAGGTCCCATGAAACTAAAATTTTAAATTAAAAAAAAAAACCCCAAAAAATATAGAAAACCCTAAGAAAAACTAAACTAACTAAAAAAGCCCTTAAAAGAATGAAAGGGGAAAAAACTAAGAATTTAACTAAAAATTCTAAAAAAGCCGTAAAAAAATATGTAAAAACCCTAAAAAAAAACTACACTAAAAAAAAGAACCCTACAAAACTAAAATTTGAGCACTGTCTAAAGGAATGTACTTTGTTAGGCAGGTGTACACAAGTTTTTGTCATCTGTAATTTGCCAACTTCGATGAGCTTTTATCTATATAACCAAAAACTTTAAGGGTAGCTTTTTTAATTTAACGCTTAAAAAAATCAATCAAATATTTCCTTTGCTTATTTGATTTGATTTGAGCTTGAAATTTTCCTTTTGCAGGTATGAGAAGGACATGCTTGCCTTTACAGGTTGCAGCCATAATTTGAGCCGTGAAGAAGATGACGAGCTCCGCCAGATGCGTTACGAAGTTAGCCATTGGAAGGAGAAAGAGATTGACGGTGCCGAAAAAAGAAACCTCGGAGGCTGCCCGTTGACTCCCAGAGAGACTGCCCTTTTGCTTAAAGGGCTCGGTTTTCCATCTATCACTAGGATTTACTTAGTGGCTGGCGAAGCATATGGAAATGGGAGCATGCAATATCTTACTGACAGTTTCCCGAATATTTTTACCCACTCGTCTCTCTCGACAGAGGAAGAGCTAAATCCATTCAGAAATCATCAGAACATGCTTGCCGGTTTGGATTACGCTGTTGCTCTTCAGAGTGATGTTTTTGTTTATACTTATGATGGCAATATGGCAAAGGCGGTACAAGGCCATAGACGTTTCGAGGGTTTCAAGAAAACTATTAATCCCGACAGGTAATGCCAGTCTGGTGTTTTCTTTCACTCTCGTGAGAAACATTTATTCTCGTAAATTGCTATGTAAAATGTTTAGGGTGAATTACAAAAACTACTCTTTTACTCTAATTACAAAAAAAAGAAAATAAAAAATAAAAAATATTGTTTATGGTAAATTACAAAAACTACCTAGTTTTAAATTTTGGTCTAGTTTTTTCGTAATTAGTCTAAACCTCAAGGCCTAGGGGGTTTATTAATGATCATCTGAATTATATTTGTAAAATCATTCTATTTTCCTGATGTGCAGGATGAATTTCGTAAAACTGGTTGATAATTATGATGAGGGAAAGATTACTTGGAAGAAATTTAGCTCCAAAGTCAAAAAGCTTCACAAGGATCGTATTGGAGGTCCGTATGCGAGGGAGCCTGGCGAATTTCCAAAGCTAGAAGAGAGTTTTTACGCAAATCCCTTCCCTGGCTGTATTTGTGAAACGAACCCTGAAGACAAAAGCTCAAACTAGCCGAGTTTTTCCTGATTTGATTCATTATCAAGTTTTCGACCGCAAGAGAAGATTCAAGAATCTGTTGTGAAAGATTGGTCGACAATCGAGTGTTACTGGACCGATTTTGCCAAAATCACTAATTGGTAGTCACTCCACCGATCTATATGTGATATTTTTTAGCAGGGCCCATGAAAATTTCTCTCTGAGGGCTGCAGAGGCTGGGGTTTGCTGCAGATTGGTTTTACTTATTAAGCAATGGACCGACACAAATTGCGAATATATCTATCTATTTAATTGGTATAGTCTCCACTGATTTAGCTCCGTTCTTAGAAGTGAAAATGAAGTGGTGATTTGAACAGGCTATTATACCCTCTCATGTGTGAATGCTATGTTACTGATATATACACATATACTCATAAATTCTTTAAATGAACAAATTGTACTATGCAAAAAAGAGTATAATGTGATCTTAGATTACACTATTATGAAGCTGTTTGATTTGTTTACAGTTTTAGTTGAGCTACTTGGATTCTGGTTGAGGTTTGAATGGTAATATTGGGTCAAGGTGTCGAATGGCTAAATTATATTATTCTCTCTTATGGTTATAGTGTTCGATGATTGCCGTACATAATCAATAAAATCATGTTTTCCATAATCTCACAATTGGTGCAGAACTTCTTTATGAGAATCGAATAAGAAAATCTCTTCTAACATCCTTCTACATGAAGAGTTAAAAGAGAAATTACAGTTATAAAAAAAAAAATTACAAAAGAAGATGTCTTTAGCTGTTGTAGAAACCGTGCCACTGAAGTACTCTTTATGGTTAAGTTAGCACACAATATCTTGATCATCTGATATCCATTTCCATCTCAAACAGACAGCTCTGCACAGAGTATGTTTCACAACCATGAGCAGCATTTCCACTGAAGCACTACATTGATCCCTAGACACTCCAAGTTTGATCATCACACTAGCCTCATTCAACACCACAACAGCAAAACCAGATTTTCCTTGAGTAGATACCACAGCACAGACCATAGCAAGAATAGGCTCCACTGCCCAATTCCCCTCAGAACCCGGGCAAAACACCACTTTACCAGATTCACAAAATCCTCACATTCATCTCCAGCACTACCTATAGTTCCTTAGCAGATTTTAATCCCCTGTAACACCCACAATTTTCTTGTTTTCGAGATCCACCACAGTAGGCAAGTTGACAGTTGAATTCTTTTTTCACCCTCATAAGCTTTGAAAACCCCCAACACATTCAGCCACCAACCCTTAAAGGAGTCACAACCTCTGTCATCCTTCCCCAACCTCACTGGCCAGCCACTAGACATTTTAAGAACAAGTGTTCCAGTGTTCCCTCCATCTCCCCACACATTACACACATCATTATCTCTGAGACCTTTCTCCTCAGCACAGCACATGTATGGATAATATTCTGAATAACTCTCCACAAAAAAATGCTTAATCATTCCTTTAACATTCAACTTCTATGTTTGTCTCCACATTCCAAGATCACTATCAGCCACATCACTGTATTCAGGATTGTCCACCTTCAGAGCTTTTAGTTTCTCAATAGCTTTATAGGCAGACCCCCACTCCTTTCTAAGCACCAAAAAAGTTTATCCCTAGAGCCACTTCGAATGATTGGCAACTGAACCGCAATATTTGCAACATAATTAGGAAAAATGTTATAAATAATATTAATGTTCCATTTGTTGCCCTCCAGGCACATAAGTTCCCTCATCCACATAAACTGATTTCCCTCCTCACCACAACAGTCATGTTCAAAGTAAGGAATGTCAGGAATCCAAAGGGGACTCCCAGATTTTGATTGACTTACCATCACCAATCCTATACCTCAAACCTAAGAATAAGACATCTCCAGATCTCAACCAACAACCCCACAACTAGAGATCAGAAGATTTATAAATAATTTGAGCTAATCCCCCGTCACGAAAGTATTTTGCCTTGGTAATTTGACTCATCAGAAGGCTGGGTTGAGTAATGACCAAGTGAGGCATCATTAAAAGCTTGGAAATCATGAAAACCCAATTCACCACACTCCCTAGACCTGATAATTTGTCTTTTCACACTCAATGAGCCCTATTCCTACCCTCTCTAATCTGATTCACCAGAAACTTGATACCAAGGACCACAAAGTTTTGCAGATTCTAATAGGAAGTTTGAAGCAAGCCATCACATAGGTAGGTAAGGCAAAGAGAACAGACTTAATGAAAACATCCTTAATAGTAGGACTGAGAAAAGAATTTTTCCAATTTTGGATTTTTTTTTAGTAATATCAACAACAAATTGAAAGACCTCTTTTCTTGAATTGCCAATGAACATAGGGAGACCAAGGTATGTAAAAGTACATTGTTCCTTAAGTCCATTAAGAGTAAGGCAAATTTCACTTTGGAGACTCTAATCCCCTGTAACCCCTTCTTAATTCTAGCTTGTTTAATCAGGTTACGGAGGGCTTCAAACAAAATGATGAAAAGATAGGGAGAAACAGGGTCCCCCTGTCTGATCCCTCTGGTTGGTAACACAGAGCCTTTCGCTTCCATTAAGATTGAAAGAGAAAGAAGTAGAGCACACAAAAGTCAATTCTCAATTGATAAATTCTTGGGCAAAGGCCATTTTCCTAAACACATCAGCAAGAAAAGACCACTCCACCCTATCATAGGCTTTTGACATATCTAACTTAATAGCCATAAACATTTTTTATTTTTCCTACAATTTCTCAAAAATGCAAACACTCATGCCTTCATTATCTGTAATTTGTCTCCCAGGCATGAAGTCAGCTTGGTTCAAACTAAAACATTTATGTAGGATAATTTTTAATCTGTTAGCAAGGATTTTTAAAATGATTTATAAATAATATTACAACCACTAATATGCCTAAAGTGTGAGGTAGTAGTAGGGTTTTTGATCTTTTAGATAAGAGTGATCATGGTATGATTCAGATTACTAGGCGTTTTAGACCTAACAATAAAGTTCTTGATAGAAAAACAAAGATTAGTTTTTAAGACAAACCAAGAATTTGAAGGAATTGAGGTGTCATACCATCTAAGCTAGGGGCTTTATCAAGGTGCATTTGAAAGAGTGCTTCTTGGATCTCTTTGTCATACACATGCTTGGTCAATTGTTGATTTATAGAATAAGATATAAATGGGGTGATTCCTTCAAGAATTGTGGTACCCACCTCATGATTCTCAGATTTGAATAACACCTCATAAGCTCTCACAATTTCTCCTGTCACAGCCTCCTAACCTTCATAGAGGGACAAATCCTCGCTCACAAGTCTCTCAATAGCATTACTTCTTCTCTAAATGGCACAGGAATAAAATCTTACTATTTTTATTCCCTTCCTGCATCATTGCACCGTAGTTTTTATCTCCAAAAACACTCCTCCTCAACGTAAGTCCTCTTAAGATTAAACTTAAGGGGCCCGTTCTTTTTTACACATTTGGCTAATGCAAAATTATTTTTTACCCATAAGTTAAAGAAATATATTTTCTACATATTTTTAATTGGAAAAGACTGAAATATCCCCACTTTGGTTTTGGTCGAATAGATTAAAGTTGATAAAACTTCTCAAACGTCTTAATATTATCGTTCATTAACTCATCCAATTGGAAAAAAAATCGGCGATTTCAAGATAATTTCGATTGCGAGAATCAAAATTTGAGTTCTCTGCATGCACAATGTAAGTTATTCAGTTTTGTATTTGAAATCTATCACCATTTGACCTTACAGTAATTCGTAGGGTTTTCTGTTATCTGCTATACTATAATACTTATCCGCATTGTGAAGGTAGAAATGTAATTCAGGTCGATCAGTATCATTTCTACTGGTCGACCCTAACATGACCTCTCGCCCCAAATATTATTTACAACTCGACCCAAAATTAGTTATACTACTCGAACCAAACTCAAAAATATTGCTCGGCCCTAACATGCCCCGTCGACCGAAACCTTAGTTACTACTCGACCCATACCTATTCACGCTACTCGAACCAAACATATAAAAATACTGGTCGACCCTAACATTACATCTCGACCATACATTTTATACTACTCGACCCAAACATGTTTATACCAATCGTACCAAACTTCCAAAAATATTTCTCGACTCTAACATGTCGTCTCGCCCCAAACATTATTTACTACTCGACCCAAACATAATTATACTACTCGAACCAAACATAGAGAAATACTGGTCGACCCTATAACATTACATCTCGCCCCGAATATTGTATACTACTCGACCCAAACATGTTTACACTTCTCTCCCCAATCCCATAAAAAGATAATGTTCGATCCTGATTTAACCTCTCTTTCCATAAGCCCATATATTTACACCTCTCGCCCCTAATACATACAAACCTATAAATTAATGATGATTTTGATTTGGAACAGATTTCATGGCAGATGGAGGATGCGAATTTAACTCAGTTAACTATTGTGCATCGTGGCTATTGGGAAATAAAAGATTACATGCTTGGGGAAGAGACGATCACTTACGCATCAATATATGATATGAGTTATGATGCATTCTTGGATGTGATTCACTCGACAGTGAGGGGTGATAAGAGAACAATTGAGTATTCATTGCATTACTTGATGCCGAATGAAGAAGAAGTTCAGAAAATTGTTACATCGTCAATTCTTGATGTACAACGTTTCGTGATGCAAACCTGTAAAGTGTATGTCACCGTAGAACCAAAACAACAGTCATTTGATTGTGGCCAATTTTTCGACGGTGGTTCTCCGCAAGCGAGGGGTGGAACTGTGGGCAGTCAAATTTCGTTTGGCCACGACAATGTATCGGGAGTGGCCAATTCATTTCCATTCGACTACAATTCTACACAACAAGTGAGTCAAACCTGGAATGCTTATGAAGGTTCCCATATTTTACCAACTCCTATGTCGGATATCCTGGGTTCGAGCAAAGCGACTTATGAAGCTTTTGCTGTGGGAAATCCTAGCATGAGTGGCCAAAATCACGAAATTCACTATGATGAAGATGAGGGAGATGCAAAATATGTTGAATATGAAGATGAGGCCGATGGTTGCACAGGAAGTGATGAAGATGAAGTGGGAACTAAAGATGAGGATATTGATTTCGATTCTAAGGTATTGCAAAAGATAATATATGATGGAATGCTATGGGAAGCTAATGAATACTTCGTTGAAAAGACCATTAATCGTAGTGAGAGCGATGATTCGATTGTTAGAATAAGGTGACCAACAAGCAAACTTGTGGCTGTGGTCTGACTCTTCTCTTGTAATACAATCGGTTTTTTATTCGAAATAATATCTTTTATACTTGTTGGCATTCCATATCTTTTATCCCATGCTAGTTGCATAGGTATGGTCCTGATGAAGTTACTTTATTACGGTGGATTAGTCTAGCAGAACTGTGAGATAATCCAGCACCTAATGTAACTCGTCGAACTTGTTCCTAGTCAAAGAGTTACGCCATAATGAGGATACAGGCCTTTCCCATTAAGACTAGTACTTAGTGTATGTGGACCGCATCTCATCGGTCACGGTGTCTGGACATCGACATACATAAGTAGGTGCTCATAAGATGAGTTCACTGAACTCCCTCGCCTAGAAATCTCTAAGTGGTTCCCACTCATCGAGTAGATGATTTCTATGGTATAGTGTACAACATTAATCCTTAAGACCCGGATCTCACCGTGACTTCACTAGAGGACCGTGACTTCACTAGAGGACAGGCTATGTTGTGACCTGTCTCTGTGTCTCTTTGGAGGCCAATCAAAAGGGGCAACGTTCACATAGTCGAGAATCTAGTGGGAAGTCTGTGCATGGTAGTAGGGGATTCGGACGCATGATAAGTCATGGATGTCCTGTGTGTTCTGATAGTTGATAAATCCTCTGAGTCTCTGGCCAGAGCTAATAGTGGGGTGTTTAGAGAAATGTGTTTCTCTAAGTCACACACGAACGGATTATCTTGAATCTAGAACGTACACACAGTTATTGAACTAGAAAGAGGTCTCGATGAACCAATATCTCTTGTTCAATCGGGACATAGATCGCGAAGGGATCGTATTGTACATATAAGCTATATTACAAGGTTCTTGCAGGCACTTCATTTGTATCTAGGGAATTATGATGCATTGTTGCTAGGCGCCTCTCATAATTCGTTGGGTTCTGGTTTGACCAGTGATTAAGTAAAATGAGTTTTATTTAATCAGGGACTCTAAGGGACGAGTTCATATAAGAACAATGTGTTGTTCGAATCACAATGTGTTGTGAACCCACGGCTAGCTTACACCTGAACCATTGAGGGTCACACCACGTGTTTCCTGATTATTGAAAACGATAGCTAGAAATTAATTGTTAATTTTAGCAAAGTTAGATATCAATATGATTTGAATCTAAGGTTCGTAATTGTGATTATGAATTGAGAAAAATACGAGAAAATTATTCTGGACATGAAAATATAATTGTTATATTTTTCGAAATTATCATTTGTGAGAAATGATTTAACTCCAATGGGCTATTTGTTTTAAAATTGAATCGGTGCCAATAAGCCTCTTTATAGTCATTGGGCCGGTATTGTTTTTTAATTAAAAGGCTTGGGTTTTGTTTTTTATTTTATTGTTTTGGGCCAGCCCACTTTTAGTTGGGCCTTGTTGATTAAATAAAAAAAAAAAACTTTGGGCCAGCCCACAATGATGTTGGGCTTGTGTTTAAAAAAAAATAAAAATATATATATATATATATATATATATATATATATATATATAGAAGAATAAAAAAGAGAAGGAGGAGATCAGACGAAAAAAAACAAAAAGAAAAAGAGTTTTTCGGAAAAGGGTTGAGAAACCTAGCCACCACCTCCAGCCCGTCCACCTACGAGCCGCCGTCGCTTGCCGCCGGCCGCCCTCTCGCACCGAAACGTTCGGTCCTTTTCTCCGTCGTTTCAATCTCTTGACGAAACTAGTGCGTCGTTGTGAGTACGTCGGGTAATACGGTGTGTGACACCAATTCGTTGGAGACGCGTTGTAGCCGCCTTCGCACCGCCGCTGCCTTACTTACTGTCTTCGTCGCAGCCCCCATCCCCGCGTCGGAGTGCTCATCCCCGACCCCGTGGAAGCTCAGCGCAGCCAGCACGCTCCTCCGCACGCCAACGGATTTTCTGCCGTGTTGTGCCGTTCCGAAGGGCCCGCCGACGCCGCTTCATCACCGCCGAAGCCGTCTGCCGCCGCGCTCCGAACAGCCGCCAGCGTGTCACAGCCTAGCGCTCCTCCACCGTGCCGTTGCGAGCGCACCGCCGCCGATCCTTGCCGTGAGATCGCTGCCGCCTCGTCTCCGGAGGTCTTGCAGCTGCGTCCCGTCGCCATTGCCGTGAGGTAATATGGAGTTTCGTTTATATATATATATATATATATATAATATTACATGCATATATATATATACAACACATACTGCAAACACATACATATTACAAATATATATTATATACTTCAGGGCATTCATATATATATATAATTTATATATATAATATATAATATATATATATATATATATATATATATATATATATATAAATTATATATATATATGAATGCCCTGAAGTATATAATATATATTTGTAATATGTATGTGTTTGCAGTATGTGTTGTATATATATATTATATGCATGTAATATTATATATGCATGCATGATGGTTTACATAAGATATATATAAGATATATTATATGGCATGCAGCTTATTTAATTATTATATATATATGTATATATGATATGTATATATATAATATATAATTAAATGTATGATTAATATATTAATATATATATATATAATTGTTATATATAAGTTTAATATATATATATATATATATATATATATATTATATATATATATATATATATATATATATATATATATATATATATATATATATAATTGTTATATATATATGTTTAATAGAATTGTAACATGCTCGTTTGATTTTGGAAATCAAATTATTTCATTAAAAACAATTAAAACATTGTTTGAATTAATTGATTGTAAAATTGGGCCGTCGTCAATTTGAATTCGATTCAAAATTCCGTTTATTTAATTTTTTTTATTTTCCGCTGCGCGACGGCACCATCAGATCCCAACATCGATACCCTCAGATGTTCCAATTGATGATAATGGTCAAAGAGTGCGAAGACCACCTACGTTAGTTAATAATCGGGAGGACATCCATGCCGAGCCAAGGTCAAGTACTTGGACAATTCCCAGTGTGTCATTTCATACCAATGATATTGATCCGATCCAGTTTGAGCAGGAGAATGGTTATCGTGAGCATGTTTGTCGTGACCTTTATGTCGGCGTAACCTTTCAGAATAAATCAGACCTGCAAATTGCGGTTGGATTGTATAATGCAACACAAAAATATGCTTATCGAGTGAAGGCATCTTGTAAGTAACGGTACTATATCATATGCAAGTATCGAGGTTGCGGGTTCTTGTTACGCGCCTACTCAAAATCAGGAGGCATTATGAAGGTGACAAAATTTAAACCTGAGCACACTTGTCAGTTTGATACGAGTATAAGTGCACCAAGACAATTTCCTTCTAGAATTATTGATGCGCTCTATGCACCCAAATTAGTCAGGGAAGGTCGTTTGCTCTGGGATAGAGAAATTCAAGATGATATAGCTATTGAGCATGGGATATTTATCTTGTATAATAAGGCATTAAAAGATTATCATTTGGCCCATGCAATGATATATGGCAATCACCGACAGTCTTGGAAAATGCTGCCTTCTTATCTCTACACGCTTCGACAAGAGAATCCTGGCTCGGTGACCAGTTTGGAGACTCATGACGATGGTACATTTAAATACACTTTTGTAGCCTTAGCTGCATCTATCTTCACATTCAAAGAATGTTGCAGACCTGTTATTGTTGTTGATGGTACACATTTGAAAGAGAAATATAAGGGTATAATATTTGTTGCTGCAACTAAAGATGGAAACGAGCAGATAGTTCCTCTGGCCGTCGGTATTGGTGATATAGAGAACGGTGCGTCATGGTGTTGGTTTATGAAGAAATTTCACGATAGTTTTGGGTGTCCGCAGGACTTGGTGATCGTTTCAGACACTCACAAAAGTATAGAAAATGCAATCAAATATGTGTATCCTCCGACAGTGCATCATGGTTTGTGTGCTTTCCACCTCCAGATGAACATGCATCGTTACCGATCTGAAGTTGTTCTTTTATTCAAGAAAGCAACACACACATATAAAGAGTCGGTGTACGATGCATCTATGACAAGCATAAAAGAGAGAGACCCACTAGCMTGGTGGAAGCTTGTTCGTGCAAATCCCAAAAAATGGGCACGTGTTAAGTGTCCAGCGTGTCGTTACGGGTTCATGACGTCGAATACTGTTGAGTCCCTGAATTCCAAATTACTCTGGGCAAGAAAACTGTGGGTGTTCTATGCTTGAAGTTGTACGTAATATTATACAGGTTTGGTTTTACGAAAGACGAGCTACAGCAGAGAAGATTGACCACGAACTATCACTCGTAGTTGCAAAAAAATTATTGGAACTAAGGGAATTTGGAGAGCGTATGCGGTTGTCTGTGATTATTACAACTCAATTCATACATTGTTGATTTACGACAACAAACTTGCACGTGTTCTGTATTCCAAAACGACTTGATCCCATGTGTGCATGCCTTGAAAGCCATTCTGTAATATTTCTTTCCTCTTTATATTTTCCCTTTTTTTTTACTTCCCGAACTTCTTTAAACACGATCCTCTTTATATATATATATATATATATATATATATATATATATATATATATATATATATTATTTTGCAGTGAGGCGAACCAATCTGTTTTTGGGTATGTTCACGAGTATTACAAATCAAGCACTTTACGTAAGTTATATTCTCCGATAGTGATGCCAGTGCCACACCCATGTGATTGGTTTGTCCCGACCTTAGTCCGACAACATATTGTTCTTCCACCGGCCAATCCAAGGCAGGCTGGACGCCCTAGAGTGAGGAGATATTCATCTGCGTGTGAGCGTACAAGAGGCCGCCGCACACAAACATGTTCTAGGTGCAGAGGGACTGGTCACAATCGTGCTACTTGCACTTACAAGAATCCACCGGAATTACCACCACCGGGCAGCACATCTCACCGTGAACGTCGTCCCATTAGGTGTGGTAACTGTGGCGAAAATGGACATCGGCGTAATAGATGTCAAGTTCAAGTACTCAATCATAACAGTGACAATTAGTTTAATTTGTTGTAACAGATTACTATGTACTTTATTGACTGAAACAATATTCATTGTAATGTTATTATTATATTATTTGTGCATGGGAAATCCAAATGCAAGATTGTATTATTTATCTTCTGTTATATTTCTAACATATTTTTTAAATTTTAATATTATATATGAAGAGAGAATATAATATCCATAAGTTCTAGGAGAATACATATAATTAATAGGAAATCATCCAAATTACCCTACTAAAGAGGGAAAGATGAAAGAGGAAATCCCTACTGAAGAGGGATAGAGGAAAGAGGGAAGCCCTTATACATATAACAACCATAATATAAAATAAAATAAAAATAAAACACTCAAGCAACAAACACACGACCTACGGTAGAAGACACTGACATTCTTCATACCGATAATAATAACAATAAAAGGCTACTACTTGTTGCATTTGTTCCTTGTCTGTGAAGTCCCTTCACCGTCCGAGTAATTGAAAATTGGTCGTTTAGGCATACGTAATTTTGGAATCAAGCTTGGTCGTTGCATAAATATTATGAACATCCCCTTAAGGAATAGTGGCTCTTGTTCAATTCTGTAAACTGCTGATAATCCAGGATCAACCTGGTTGCAAAGAAATATTTTGTTAATTAAGAATTCAAGAACAAACTGTTGATAACACAAAGTTGAATACGTACACGTGCAAAACCCACCCATTGTTGCTTAGTTGCATGCACAACTTTTGATGCAGGATCCCAAGTGACACCCGGGGTTCGAATGATTTGCTCGAAGAAGGTATAACAATGTTTTAGGTGTTTGACACGTTGACTAACCTCATTGTAAGTTAGCTTAATCAAGAATTGTGAAATGACCACAGATCTCGCAGCCAATATGGCATAAGTGTTGTTTTTGTCATCAATGAACCAGTTATTAGTGTAGTACTAGTTCACGAGACATTCAATAAGCAAAGTGTCCATTGGAAGAGTCCACTTGGTCTTATTTTCATTGTAGAGTGTGGTTTGAAGACCCAAACTCATATTCGTGGGAATTGTATGAAGTGATGACTCTTCTAATGTGTTGCAATACATATTTATAGCGAGAATGGACTATCTTGTGCTATACATGTCAATGCCACTGTTGTTTTTATAGATAATGTACAGGTTTAGTGCTGTTGACATGTCAATGCTACTGTTGTGGTCATAGTTAATGTACAGGTTCAGTGCTGTTGCACATGTCAATGCCACTGTTGTGGTCAATCTCACTGTTGTGGTCATAGTTAATGTACAGGTTCAGTGCTGTTGTACATGTCAATTCCACTGTTGTGGTCAATCTCTCTGTTGTGGTCAATCTCACTGTTGTGGTCATGGTCATAGTTACTGTACTTGGTCAGTGTTATTGTACACGACCATTGTTGCAACTAAAAAAGTTAATGTATGGTAGATTTATTGAATCTTTCTTGAATTTTTTAATTTAAAATCCAAATTTAATTTTATATTTTAATTTATTTTCAGGGGATGACACCTTAAATATTTGAGCTGAGGGGTATTGGGTATTTGGGTCGACGGACGTAATTATTTAGGATCGATTGGCTTAGCTTGGGGCGTGTAGTTAATTTTTTATTTTAATTTATTTTTTGGGGATGACACTTCAAGTGTTTGGGCCGAGGGGTATTGGGTATTTGGGTCGACGACTGTAATTAGTTAAGGTCAATTGGCTTCGCTTAGGGCATGTAGTTAATTTTATATTTTAATTTACTTTTAGGGGATGACACCTTAAATGTTTGGGTCGAGGGGTAGTGGGTATTTGGGTCGACGACTGTAATTAGTTAGGGTCGATTGGCTTCGCTTGGGGCGTGTAGTTAATTTCCTATTTTAATTTATTATCGTGGGATGACACTTCAAGTGTTTCGGCCGAGGGGGTGGGTATTTTGGGCGACGTATGCTAGTTACGGGCGAGTGTCGTTGTTTCAGTCGATTAGTTAATTTTCTATTTTTAATATTTATTTTCTTGGGATGACACCTTTAAAATTATAGAACAAAATACAAATAGTAATTCAACCACCAGCATTGAATCTCCACAACCACAAAACCATACCCGGCATGGTCCATTCCATAATATTCACCACGTTGCTAACACAACAATGAATAAACACAAAGACATTTCACAGATGAAATACAAACGAGAAAGAGGAACCCATTATGGTCATGCGTGACCCGCACACCTGGCCTCTCATTCCTCTTCTCCATCGTCATCGTCTTTTTCCTTATCCTATGATTCATAGACATCCACGTACGAGAAATCTATCGGCGCCGCATTTTCTGTTATCCATAGCTGGTGTGCCAATTCATAGTAATCCAATCTAAAAGTTCGAAAATAGCATGGAGGTGGAAGTCCCTGATTTGTAGTTAGAGTTTTATAGTTCGTAGTTTTATCGTTTCTATAGTTCATGCCACCTTTCGATTCAAGCAAAGTTAGAGTTTTATAGTTCGTAGTTTTATCGTTTCTATGCCGTTCAACGTTCAAGGCCGTTTCTCGTCGCTGAAGATCGTTGGATTGCTGATGCTTTCTGTAGATTATAGGTTTTTCTGCACTATGTTATTTGCTTTTTGTAGTTGGCTTTGGTTATCTTTGAATGTTTATTATCTTTGAATGATTATGTTAATTCAGTTCGTATTCCTTTTACCGTTCGATTATGTTTATGCTTTGCGTTGAAATTATGTTTTGATCATGATGATGATTGTTGGCTAAATTTATCGTTCTAGTGCCTAGGGTCATTTAGAACCATCGGGATTGACAACCCCGATCGTGGAGATGATTTTATGCATTAGAACCTTCGTTTTCTTTATCGTTTTAAAAGCTTTCAATTTCATTGCTCGTGGATGTTAGAAAACCCAAAACCTTATTTGGTCGTGTGTTTAGTTTAGTTTTTATTTTTATTTCTATGTAGGTAAAATCGAACACTGAAATAGTTTCCAATTAGTCTTCCTTGTGATTCGACTCGAGTCAGCTTATCGCCTACAATAGCTCCGTTCTCTTGCGGAAGAGCTTTTTATTTTAAAGCAAAAAAGTTCGATTCAAAATTTAGCGCCGTTGCCGGGGAAGGCTAAAGGCTACGACTTTTGGTGTTTGCTTTTATTTGTTTATTTGTGTTAGTGTTTGTTGTTGAATTTTGTTTTTGTTTATTTTTGTAATCTTTGGTGCATTTAATCTCGGTTTTTGAGTGTTGTGCTTTATAGTCACATTTTTGAAGACTCAAGATTTTAGATTGAAGATGGCGGATTATCGAGCTAGTTCGCCATATGATGACCCTTATGCTCCCACTTTCGATTGTCAAGTCCCTCCATCGTATTATGACCCGTATGCTCCGAGCGGTCGAGAATGGGCCCATGCTTTTGACTATCCCGGCCCATGTCCTTCATATTGCTGTAATCCAAGTATGGATACTTACGCACTGTGTCGTGGGTATAATGATCCGGGTCTTGACGATTTTTATGCTCAATTTTCCCCGCCTTATCCGAACGCGAACTCGTATGCTCCTACGTTTCAAGATTTCCATTCTTCGAGCTACGACGTTTACACTCCGCCCACATCCAATGCGTATATTTCGAGCGGCGATCATTCCGTCACTATTTCTCAAGATCTTTTAGTCGAGATTGTGGAAGCAACTCTACGTATGGATGAACGCATAGAATGTATGGATGAACGCATAGAACGCCTCGATATTCAATTAGAGCAATTTGACAACAAGGTGTACGAGCTAGACCAACCTTGTCATGAGGAGTTGCCTTTCTTTGATATGAAAAATTCCACCTTTGTTGATGGCAATTCTAGCATTGATGATATTTTGAACGAGGTGTGCGAAGATGTGAAATTTGTGGGTGAGAAGAAGGAGGTGGAAGTCGGCATTGTCTCTCCCGTGCTTTTTGAGGATTATATATACGACTGTGTGGGAGAGTTGCCTTCGGGTGAATTTATTGAATCTCATGCCATGCCGCTTGATTCTTTGTACGAACATGAGAAGGAGGTGTTTGAAGAGGAAGTTGAGAAGGAGCCCGTTTGCATCTTGGGACGTGCTTTTTGTGCCCGCCTTGGTGATTATCATCGCCAATTCTTGATTTTAAAGAATACCAAGGCGTGGCATGATCCTCATTTTTTTTTAGACCAGGGATGACATCGAATGGACACCGTCAAGCTAAAGACGTTAATCAAGCGCTTCTTGGGAGGCAACCCAAGCTTTTTAATTTTATATGTTTTTGTGTGTTTTTGTTATTATTGTTTCAGGTCCCCTTCAATGTTGAGGCCCGTTTGACAATTTTTAACTCCCAACTCTTCACCACAAGCGCGATTTCAGGGACGTATCTCTCTTTCTCTTCCTTTTACCATACCTTGCATAATTTTTCATGTTATACAATGTGGACATTGTATGGTTTAAGT
>BMAC01000140.1:1045011-1089177 GCA_014905375.1 Phtheirospermum japonicum
AAAAGAAAAGAAAAAAAAAGAAAAAAAGAAAAAAAAAAGAAAAAGAAAGAATAAGTACAAGAAGAGAAAACCTTGTACAAGTTGAGTTCTTATTTTTATTTTTATTTCTTAGATTGTATTGTTAAAGAGGTGTATAAATGACTGGGCTAGTCGGGTGACGATTTGGCGGTTTGAGTAGGGATAGACTTTGGCCGAGGCATGGATGGGTGACGTACATGGAGGTCAACTCGTTACTTTTAGGTGTTCGGAAGCTAGTCTAAATCTCTTATCTCAACGTTATCGTGTCGTCCTTTTAGTTGAGGTTTTAATCGATCTAATGCATTAACTTCATGAATCATATGAATGCATTAGTAATTAAGTCATCGGGTAATTAGCTTTTCCTTGTCTACGTCTAGATTAGATTTTGCTTGAGGACAAGCAAAAAGCTAAGTGTGGGGGAGTTGATTTGTACATATTTGAGTTGATTCAGCGACTCAAGTTGTTTGAACCACTCATAGCCGACAAACATATTACAATAAATACCAACGTCCCGCCTATTTGACCATATACAAATATTTCATAAATATGTGATAAGAAAGAAAGTTTTAACTATAACTATATACCAGAAATATAAAATAAATATAAAAAATATATAGAGAGGAAGTCGTACCTAGCGTTCGGATCTTTCATAAAACCACTCTAAGACACCATTAAGTCTTTTTGTTTTTTTAACAGTGCTAGATAAATATAGGGTGATTTAGCAGTAGGGCCAGGATGACGAATACGTGGCGGCTTAACAGGACTCGACAGGCTTGGGAGAACATTTTTAGGTGCCGGTGACATAATATTCATATCAGGAGACTACTCCCCACTGGCATCGGAATGCTCCCCACCGGCATCGGAATCTACATGCACAACGCTATGTGTGGGAGTACGAACCTATGATACAATCAATGTAATTATTTAATAAACAAATATATAATAATTAATAGAATATAGGAATACGTGGCGGCTTAACTGGACATAGCAGGCTTGCGGGAACATTTTTAGGTGCTGGCGACATAACAGTCAAATCAGGAGACTGCTCCCCACCGGCATCAGAATGCTCCCCACCGGCATCGGAATCTACATGCACAACGCTATGTGTGGGAGTACGAACCTATGATACAACCAGTGTAATTATTTAATAAACAAATATATAATAATTAATAGAAAGTAGGAGTACGAACCTGCGATTTTATTAGTGTCATCACGAATAATATAATAATCTTACAAAAATTAGAAAAATTCAGTTTTTTTACATATTTAAGTTCACTCACATCCTCGGTGGATCCTAGTAGATCATCGGCAATTGGTTGTAATGTAGTCGCCTCAGTCTCCCCAAGAATTTTATTTGTGCTCATCTCCACATCAGGCTTCCTTGGTAGAGGCATCTCGAACAACTTTCTAGGCTCAAATTCATCGGACGATGGCACAGTGGACGATGGAGGATAAGGAATCTATGATATTAGAAAGTGTTAATCATTAATTAAATGAAGTAGTATCTAATATCAAAAGTAATTCCCTCACATCTCTGGCAGGTCTCGGTATATCCTCGGGGCGTGGTCATGATGAAGCCTCACCAATCATCTCCACAGCCCGTGCAGCTGCCAGCTCGATCATCGCTACCGCTTTCATCGCTGCCGACTCAATACGGCTGATAACATTTTCGGATGCTACAGATGATGCCGACTCGATTAGACTAATAGCCTCAGTCGCAGCCACATATGTCATAGACTCGAATCGACTGATAGCTACAAATTCTACCGACTCGATTCTAATCACAACCTCTGTCGCCGCTATGGATGTCGTAGACTCGAATCGGCTAATTGCCTCGGTCACCATGGTCTTCAGAGATGAGGTTAGAAAAGGATAGAAATTAAATCAAAATCAAATATAATTTCGTGTTGAAATATAAATCTAGGTAACATTTGAAAACCAATAAAATCTAACTACCGATAGAGGTGGGCTCATCCTCGGTGGAGAGGGGTTGCTCGTCCGCATTGCTAGTGGAGGGGTGCTCGTTGACGTTTGCGGGGTTCTCATCGACGGAGTTGCACGGGGATTATCGGTCGATGGAGAAAGAGGATTCCAATCAGGCTCCTTAATAAGATCGCGACGATTCAATACGCGTTGGTCCAATCTAACCGCTGCTTTTAACTTCGGTTCTTTAGCCTTTTCCTCAACACCACCATGGGAATATTGGATTCAATCCAATATGTCCATGTCGATATCAACCATGTATGGTTGTATCCTCTCCTACTCAGATGACTTGATCTGCACACACTGTTAGATGACGATATTAATCCATTTAATATTTTAAATTTTAAATTTTAATGGGACCTATGCATATTGCTATTAAGAATAACAATATCGGAAAGAACTTACATTAGCTCTGCTCAGAAAATCCAAGTTGACATGGGTAGTCTTTGAACAACGCCACCGAACGCCTCTGGGAATTGAAATCGCAGTCCCTGATGGCTTCCCAAGACAACTCCCTAAGACGGGAATGCTCTCATACGCCTACCACTGACATTTTAAATAATAATCGATAAATACGAATACAAAACAACAACGTGATTAAAAAACACAACTATGAAAATAACAATAAAAAAAATAATTAGGAAAATCTCACACTTATTACATGAAGTGCCATCGGGAATGCATAGATTTTATATTGTCCAGAGACATGCGTCTCCATGGACTCCAAATTGTGGCACAAGCGCTAAAAGTCGAACTTTACCCACGAGAACTTGTCCCACAATTCTGAATCCTCAACTAACACCCAAATCCAAAAGTCTGTGGGTGCCCTGTAATCAACCCCATAGAGCAACATCAGTACTAATATTCTTGCCACTTTCACTGCGTCGTCAGGTGTGGCATCAAAAACTCCGTCCTCAAACTTGTTTTGTAATTCTATTGCACGGACAATCTCACCTTCAAACACCCGTTTGTATAAAATTTTAGGGAGAATTTGTAAATCTACAGCATGTGGGTCGAAAGGAGATGTCCCGAAACGAAGCCCTGAAACCATACAAAATTTCGTTTTCGAAAAATGGATATTTGTATGGTTTACACGGAACCATCTCTCGTATTTGTTCCTCTCCGTGGATTTTTCATCAATACCTCTCTGTGCAATAAACCTACCAATACTAGTCCACTCATACTACTCTCCCCCGGAAATCTCAGAAAATATCCGAAACAGGACTCTTGAAATGCCTCTAACCGATCAATCTGCCGCAA
Organism: Phtheirospermum japonicum; assembly: GCA_014905375.1. Taxonomy (NCBI): domain Eukaryota; kingdom Viridiplantae; phylum Streptophyta; class Magnoliopsida; order Lamiales; family Orobanchaceae; genus Phtheirospermum; species Phtheirospermum japonicum. Next base: position 1,048,273 of record BMAC01000140.1, read on the forward strand.
TCTTTCAGCTATCATCGTCATCATTGACATCTGCCCAAAACATTTGATTTTTTGTAACCAAAATCGTTCGTCCTTCCATCTCCACTCCCAATTATCTTGAAAAAGAAATATAAAATATAACAATAAACATACAACTCAAATGAATTAAATACTACTCGACCTAAATAGAAATGATCGACCCAAAAAATATGAACTACTCGACCCTAAATGAACCTCTCGCCTCAAACCAAATGTTTGCACTAATCGCTCCTAACAACCCGTCTTGACCCAAACATTATTAACCAATCGACCCAAACAATTATCACCTATCGGCCCAAATTTTTTTTCATGAAATACAAGAATTTTGTAGCTTTCGACCATAATAAAACAACTCGAGTCAAACATGAGTCGACTCGACCCAAATATTTAAACGATTCGACCAAGACATACATATACGTGCTCGGGTCGACCCAAATAAACCTGATCGCCTCAAATATGAAACTACTCGACTCAAATAACTATGACTTCTCGTCCCAAACATATTTTGGTCGACCTAAACTCAACTACCCACCCTAAATTATAGAACAAATCGACCCAAAATAGTGAACAACTCGACCTTAATTTCCCGTTAAGAACCTGAACTTCAACCAGCCAAAAAGGAAGCAACAATATTCAGGTGACTAATTGGTCGTACCTCGGGGCCGGAATGGCTTGTTCATTTCGGAGGATCGGAGTCGTTATTTTTTGTCCTTTTTGTGTTGCTAGCCTCGCGACTTATCTTTCTCTTCCCTTTTGCAGCTAGGGTTTTCTCAGACTCTAGCATTTTGTTTATTTTGTTTTGAAGTCGCCGATTTTTTTTTGATATCGCCAAGAAGTGAAAAGATAAGATTAAGATTACTATATTACATTTGTTAGGGATGATTGTTTGGGTCGACTGGTGGAAGGGAAGGATAGTTTAGACTTTTCAAATTCAAAAGTGGGTATAAAACATCTTTTTGTACGTAGTGGGTAGAAAAGAGTTTGGGCTTACACAAGTGGGCAATTTAGTATATTTCCACTAAACTAAAACTCTGCCTAGTTATTCCAATTCCTAGCTCTTTCTTAGGCCATAAATCCATTTTCTCCTTGCACCAAACTATCACCTTAGAAGACATTTTCTATTTAACTGGCTCCAATTAAGAAGAGCTACTCTCCAGCTGGAGATCATTTTTTGAATTTGGAACAGAGGATCCTCAAAGGTAGGTTGTGACCAGGCTTGTGAGATCACGTTTTCACCCCTTGAAGTTGGATCTATCTCTTAATAAAGCAGAACCTCTTACTATTTCCCAAGTGGGCTCGTTCAGACATATAAGTAAGCAGGTAATGATCAGAAGACACCAAAGAGGTATCAATCACAACACCAGACTCAAATTCTCTCAGCCACTCAAGTGAAGCAAAACATCTATCAATTCTTTCTTTCGTAAGTCCCTCGTCCACTCTGTTGTTAGCCCATGTGAATGGCATGCTTGTAATTTGATTTCTCCCATCCCCATATTCCATAAAAAGCTTGTGAAATCATTAAAAATACTCTCAAGTCTGGCCCTGCCCCCTCATTTCTCTTAATTACACAACATGTCATTAAAACCCCCACCAAGCCATCACAAGTCTCCCCACTTTTCTTTAGCCCTAATCAAGAAATCCCATTGTAGCTTTCTCACAAATAGATCAATAGATGTTGATACGACATCAAATATTCACGTCGTCAACATGCAGGTATTTATAAAGATCTTGTAAGTAATCTCAGTAAGCGACCTCATTTCTTAGGAGGAGCAATCCTTTTGGGAGGTGGGCGACCTGGTTTGTAGGGTAGCGACCTGTTTCATAAGAGCGACGAGATCTTATGTGAGGTGGCGACCTCTTTTAATATAGGTTTTATTCTACCAGCTCGGCGCTGCGTAGTAGCTCGGCGTTGAGAGCTGGTCTTCTTGATTTTGGGATTTGGCAGACTAATATGGGCTATTCTATGGGGTCCCGACACACCGAATCATATGAACAGGCTTATTGACAAATAGCTAATATAGTAATTCAGCAAGAGTTCTATTATTTATGGGAACATAGCATACAAGAGGATTCCTAATTCTGAGTCGGTTGTGTTATTTATGGTATGAGAGTGAAACCCTAAATTGAGAATACTTATCTTGTCTGTATAAAGAGAACCCAAGCCTCACTCTCTCTCTAAGTTGATTCTTTACATCCTACGTTTTTGAGATCTCTCTCACTTTAAAGGCTCTCGCCTCTATCTCAGAAAATTTCTAACTTAAGCATCGGAGGGCCTACGTCGGGGTCGTCCACCGCCTTTGGTTTTATTTTGCAGGATCTAACAGGTCACGCAAGAGTCCCTTAGAGATCAATCAGACCGCTGCAAAGTTATTTGAAGTTATTCAGGTTGCTGATAACATATATAAGGTCAGTACCCCTATTCTTGAAACACCAATTCTTTTTGTCACATCAAGTGGCGCCGTCTGTGGGAAAGAGGGACATCGAGTCCTTGAGCAAAAGACGTGAGATTTCTCGCAAACATAGTATGCAAGGAAGAAGTATACTATCTCGAAACATAATTCCTGAGTCAAAAACGAGTAAGGCAAAAATGGCACGAGAAAATTTAAAATTGTGACCAATAATATCATTTGGCCCTAATGAACGCCACGGCCTACAATTAGAACATAATGATGCATTAGTAATTGAAGTTGAAATAGAAGGGTATGAGGTTGTAAGGGTGTTTGTATATAATAGAAGCTCATTCGACATTATATATCTAGGATGTCTAAAACAGATGGAGTTGAAGAAAAAGGTACGATCGGTGGACATTCCGATTTATGCTTTTAATGGTGCACAAGTCATCACGGAGGGAGAGTTGACACTCCCGGTGGTTTTGGGAAAAGGAGAATTGAGCGTAAGGAAGGATGTGAAGTGTTTGATTGTCAAAGGGAATTTGGCATACAACGCAATACTGGGGCGACCTGCCCTCAATACATTTTGGGCAATCACTTATACTTATCACATGAGTATCAAGTATCCGGCAAGAGATAAGGTGGGAGAAGTAATATCAGAACAACAGGTCGCTAGAACGTGCTATCAAATGAAGTCAAGAATGGTATGGATGGAAGCAAGCGAGAAAGAGCGGGAGATTTACGAGAAGGCATGCTCAGCTCTAAAAAGGTAAAGGAAGAGGAGAATTATGTCCGGCCTCATGAAGAGCTCATAGAAATATCAGTGGAAGAAGGCAGGCCGGAGGGCACCGCCAAGATAGGCACCAAACTAATGGAAACTAGAAGGGAGGAGATGATAACGTTACTAAGAGAGTTTCGCGTTATTTTTGTCTTTGGAGGATGCCTTTTGGTCTTTGCGATGCGCCGACAACTTTCCAACTTTGCATGTTATCCATTTTTATGGATATGATCGACATCTTCCTTGAGATTTTCATGGATGACTTATCGGCATTTGGCTCATATTTTACTTGTTGTTTAAACAATTTATCTAGGGCTCTTGAGCGTGCATTGATTGTAATTTGACTCTTAATTTGGAAAATAGTCATTTTATGGTTCAGAGTGGTATTGTTCTTAGTCATATAGTGTGTAACAGAGGTTTAGAAGAAGATAAGGTGAAGGTCGATGTCATTGAAAGTTTACTCACTCATACAAACGTAAAAGGTATTAGAAGACTTCTAGGACATGCAGGTTTTTACCGTCGATTTATCAAAGAATTTTCGAAAATTAGTCGCCTGATGTGTCAATTGCTTGGCCTTGATGTGCCTTTTGTATTCGATAAGTCATGTCTAAACGCTTTCAACCTACTTAAAGAAAAACTCACTACGGCTGGTTGTTGCTCCAAATTGGTCTCTCCCCTTTGAAATAATGTGTGATGAAACTAACAATGCGGTGGGAGCCATTTTGGGTCAACGAGTAGATATCCTTCTTCACTTCATTTATTATTTGAGTCTTATGTTGAATGAGGCTCAAAGGAATTAAACCACCACCGAAAAAGAACTTTTCGCCATAGTTTTCTTACTTGAAAAACTCCACTCTTATATAGTCGGCTCTAAGGTCATAGTCCATAGCAATCATGCAGCTCTCCGTCACCTTTTTAATAAAACTCAAAAGAAGCCACGTTTGATTCGATGGATACTTCTATTGCAATAATTTGATGTCGAGATTCGTGATAGGAAAGGTTGTGAGAATATAGTTGCCAACCATTTATCTCTTCTAATTGTAAAAGACCATTTGCATGAGCATGATCGTATTAATGATACTTTTCCTTATGAATTTACGTATGCTATTTATTCTCACCTCACCCCATGGTATGCCAATATATTTAAATATCTTGCATGTGGCCATTTGAGAGCCGCTTTATCCTTCAAAGAATAGAAGAAATTTCTTTCAATTTGTAGGAATCACTTTTGGAAAGATCCGTGCCTTTTTCTGTTTGGGAAGGATGGTATTATTTGAAGATGTATTCCTGAAGATGAGCAACAAAGCATCTTATTTTTTCGCCACGATCAATAATCCGGCGGCCATTTCGGTGGACAAATGACCGCTTTCAAATTCTTTCAATTGGGATTTTATTTGCCAACACTATTTCAAATGCTCATGAATTTTGCGAATCCTGCGACCGATGCCAACAAACAAAGAATATTAGAAAGAGTAACGAGATGCCATTAATGAGCAACCTTCTCGGGGAAATATTTGATGTTTAGGGCATAGATTTTATGGGACCACTTCCGACTTCTTTTGGGACTTCTATTTGATAAACTGGCCAACTTAGCAAACATTGTTTGATGATTACCAAAATCACATATCTTTTCTGGAATGAAGACAATGTAGTGGAACAAAAATGAAGTTTTTCTTGATATATGAATTAATGCCTCATAAAAAATAGTTATTATGGAACAATAATTCTGTTATTATTTATGAGTTACATTAGAATTCATGCTTAAGCTATATCACCTATCTAATTCAAGATTCATGGAAAAAGTGATGTATAATGTTCCATTTTTTTGAATTACGTATCAATTTGCACTTGTTCTTAGGATGTGAGGATGTTTGGGGGCTTGACTGGGATCACCAACACTGAATTGGAAAGTCTTCCAGTTTATGCACAAAAACAGAACCCTACTTGTAATGATATTTAAGTACTCTACTTTTTATAAGATAGCACTTATAATATATAGGGATGTTGTAACTTGCAAGTTGTGAGGAGAAATTTAGGAACTCAGCCCCAAGGTAATTTAATCTCAAGAGACTTGATCCAAGAATGTTATGGACCCCTTTCGATCCAAAACTTCCATATACGACAAACGCAATCACAGAGAGCGCGAAAGAGGCATAGCCTCGCATTTCATTAAAACAATTGATGATAGTTGAAAAGTTCAGCAAAAGCAAAGAACAATACTTAAAACACAATTCACAACACTTCAAAATAGATCGGTCATAACTCCTTAACACGACTTGGGCTGACCGCAAGCATGATATAATGACGGCATAACTAATCAGACAAATCTACGCTACCATATAAACTGGCCGTGCTCAATTTTGATTTTTTTCTAGCCTTGCACGATAGAGTCAACAATATCCTGAAGAGCTGCAAGCTCACTCTTGTCGATTAAGCCAAATTCCTGCATTATATAAAACAGCCAAAAATGTTAAAAGTGGACCTTAAATAAAAACGAGACAAAGTAGGATACAATCATCTTTGCGAAAATATATTGTTCATGTCATCTTATAAGATAAGCTTACTTACACATGTGAAGAGAACAAAATGCTTGAAGCATGTGTTGAGATGCGGTTCTTCTTTGAGGCTCATAATCTTCTGGAAATGCGAGTGATAAATATGGGCGTACACACGAAACAACCGCCTCAGTATGGTTCTCACAACATCCTGAAAGTTTGGTGGAAATGGTACTCCTGCACCAATCAAATGAAATATAAATTCGATTTAATAATAATAATAATTAGTCAAATGGATAGCAAATTCCACCACGTACCCAACTTTTGTGGGAAGATGGCCTCGTTATCGAGTTGAGCTTCGATCCAGTCCATTAAATAGTCAACGTATTTCGGAGCAGAGACCGCAATTGGTTTCTGTATGGTGACTCCATCAGCCCATCTGTACTCATACCTATATAAAACAGAGAAATATATATGAAATATATCTATATAGTTTTTATGATCACTCAAAAGGAACTTTACATACATACAAACACGCGACATGTGGTGACTTAAAATGTTTTCGTGGTGGGGTAGGGGAAAGGGATACGAAGTCACCATGTGTCGCATTAGCAAAAATATGCAGTTACCTAAAATGCAATCAAGAAAAAGGAAAATTATAATTTAGGAACGTACTTTGGCCCTGCCGACATTTTTGGACACGTTGTTGATGTGCAGAATTCAGTGACGGTAGCGTAGAGTATGTTTACTTGATTGAAAAAGTCGACAACTGGATTAAGTAAGATACCATATGTATTAAATAAATGACGTGCGAATTAAGTGAGAATGTCATGGAGAATGTTCGCTTGATTCAAAAAAGTCGACAGCATAACGACAAAATTCATAAGATACACGTTGCTAAGTTTATTACATAAACGATGAAAGGAGATGTTCTCATTTGACCACAACAATGATTGCATAAAGGGTGAGATATCGATAGTGAGCACGACAAACATAATCAAAAACATGGCGATTGCTTTAAATTCATGCAGAAAGAAACTTGTATACATATAATGGAGTTGCATTTTTAACTGAGATGACATAGTTTGATTGCGCTACGATTTATTTATTTTATTCGAATACAATTTGCTTTTGGAAGCTAAATTGCATAGAAATAGGAAAAAGTGAAAAGACAAGGATTTCATATACGTAACTAGAAACTAATACACTTGCAAGTTTACCAAAAATGAAAATTATTTTTACTTAATGGGTGTTCAGAAGTCTTAAAACGGAGACTACTCATTAAAAACAGAATCATTAAAATTCATTGTTAATCGAGCTAAAATTAACATGTCGCACTTTAAGAAGAATACAGTACCAAAACTGGTCTCATTTTGAAAAACAGCTGGCAAATCATTAAAGCTAAATCTTACTATTTACGGCCAACCACTCGTTAAGATCCTCCCCAGGGGGGAGTTTAACAGCTTCCCTCAAGTTGCCGCTACCCAAGGTCGCTTCGATGAGCTTCTTAAGTTGCACACCCTGCATAAATCAAAATTTACCTTATTAAGCCACTTTATACACGCAAGAGACTCTTCAATGCCAGTAGTGTGAGGCAGTATCCCCAATTTAAATCAATATTGTGCTTTTCTTAGTTTGAGCTTTAATTTTTAATCCACTTGGGGATATTTCTCAAGATAAACCAAAATATCAGCATGCACAACATACACAACTGAAAAATGACACCCTACTCCCACCCACCCCCCAAAAAATAAAAATAAATAAATAAATAAATAAAATGACAAACCTTGCTTCCGGAAGGAGAGCCTTCTTCGCACGAAAAGTTTTGTGGCTTCTGCAATCATGAAAAAAAAAAAAAAGATTTATAATCTACACCAAATTAAATAACAATTTCAAATTTAACTTAATATCACCATATAAAAATTGAGTTGATAATCCAATATCAAGTTGCCAAACTGACGACCTTTTTTTTTTTGGCAGCTTGATAAATGAAAAAATGAAATAAAATTACAAAGATTTTGCTAAGCGAGAATGCTATAGAATAGCAACATGATGCTCAATTACAGCATGGACAAGAATTAAGGATCAATTGACCACCCACATTAATCAAAATGAACTACAAACAAGTAACAATTGACATGCATGCAATAGCAAAAACGACACAACATGAAGAAATTAAACAAATAAAACATTATTTTAAACTGGGAAAAAGAAGAAGAAGAAGAAGAAGAAGTTGCCTGCTCCCAAGTCCAATAAGAGACATGATTTTGCACCGTGTGCTGAATACAAAGAAAACCTCTTCAGTCTAGTACATTTAAGTAGCTGAAGGGTGTTCCTATCTTGCTTATCTGTGTATATATATATATATATAATATATATATATATATATATATATATAAGGGTCTCTCTCCCTCTCTCAATTAATAAATATATACAGGTAAGAATCTGTGTATATATGCATATGAAAGCAGTGGGTAAAAGCAGACAAGTTCTTTGCTAACTCATTTGGCTGGTTCTCTTACTTCTTTTAGTTCCCCTTCATCTGCATTTATGACGCTATTTTTTAATTTGCATTTTTGACTTTTCTATTTTGCCGCAACTTTTTCAGTATTTATCCGACTGTTTGCAAATACTACAACAACAATAATACAATAACTATTAAAGTTGGAAAAAATTAAGATACATTTTAATATTTGGAATTGGAAATGTCAATATTATTTGGGGAGATTTTCTTTTCAAATTGTTTATTCTATACTACACGAAAATTACACCTGTCTTCTATTTTAAAATTCTGGCAAAAAGACATTTGGAGACCGATCGACCCATATTTCCGGACGTTCACGCGCCTCACTTCCACCATCATTGTGTTCATCACATTTTTACGACTCAAAATACCCAATGTCAACTCAACCCTAGTCTATCAATTGATGGTCAAACTTGCCAAGAAAATACATTTTTTTGCCAATTTTCGATAGATTTTACGGTCAACTCCGACCTCCACTGAACAAGAAAGATAACGTGAATCGAATGAGACTTGTTTTAAGTTTAGAGTTGGCCGGAAAATCAATTGAAATTTGGCGAAATATGTGTTTTGTTGGCAACTTTAGCCTTAGATTTGACAGTACAAATGGACTCCGATTGAGTTGAAATTGAGTATTATGAGTTGCGAAAATATAGCGAACACGATAGTTGGAGGTGATGCGCGTAAATATTCGGAACTATGGGTTAACCGGTATGCGAGGACCTTTTTTACAAAAATTTCAAAATAAGAGGTATAATGTTATTTTCGTGAAATATAAGAGATAATTTGTCAAAAATGAAATGTGGTTTAAGCAATAAAAACAACAACATTAAATTGTCTAATACTAATTTGGAAAAATACTTTTGATTTGGAAGTTTGGGTGGGTGGAACCAAGCAGCGGGGTAGTTGAGTCCTGAGATAGCACCCTAGGTAAAAATCCCCCCTATTTTACTAATTGAGAGTATAAATATAAGTAAGGGCAATAAGGGCGAGGTTCAAACGAGGAAAGACTTACGGTGTATACCTAGGCACCCAAGGGATTCCTTGAAAGTGAAGAACAGATCTTGATTATACGAATTACTAACTTGGATTTGTGATAATTTGTAAAATACATATGCAAAGTTGCTCCTGCTACTCAGCCGAGAGCCTTGAGTATTATAGAAGGACGTGCCGTAGGAATAACCCATTACCTTCCTTATTCACCCTATTTGTTAATGTTGTTGACACCCTAACATATGTGTCAATAAGCCATTGCTTCGAATGACATGTGTCATCTCTTTAGGTCCGGATGCTGAGGTGTCAGCCTCTCATGGTTTGTGTTAAAATCTTATCAATTTGGGATTTTTTTGCCTAGGTATAAATAAGAACTTTTTTTCCATATTTCATTTTAACCAAAAATCTCTCTATTCTCTAGCCGTTGTCCCATTTTTTCCGAGAAAAAAATCTCAATTTGTTATTTTCTCTCGCCGCAACCTATTATTTTCTTTCGATGAAAATCGATTATGTTCCGAATAACAACGAATTTGTTGTTGGGATTTTTTTTTTAATCTTTAAACAAATCTCTAAACCCCTATGCAGATCTGATGTAATGGGATTTATTTTTTCTATTATTTTTGGATATTCGTTGCAGATCTATGTCAAATTTTATTTTCTTTCGTATTTAGTTGGTGTCATTTCTCTCATTTGGTGTTTGAGTTTTCTACAGATCTTCATATTATTTTCCAGTTCGAAAATTTAATAATAATGAATGTATTGTGATTGAATATATTTTTTGTGTTTGATTTTTTTGCAGATCTTCAAAGAATCTTCAAAGAATTTGCCATATCTTCAAAGATTTTTTGAAGAATTTTACAGATCTTCAAATAATCTGCAGATTCATGATCTCGCGCCATAAGGTTGCAAGTGATCGTTATACACAAATCCGGACCTACCGCGTATTGAAGATCTGGATCGACCCCTACTGTTCATTATTATTCATCACAATTTTGCAGATCTCCAAAGAATGTTTAAAGAATTTTCTAGATCTTTAATAAATCTTCAAAGAATTTTCCAGATCTTTAGAGAATTTTCAAACTTATGATCTCACGCCATGATTTCTATAATCAATTTTTTTTATCTGTACTTTTTTTTTATTTTGTTTTTTTTGTTTTTTTTTTTATCAATTTTGTGTTTTTTGTTTTTTATCAATATTTTTTTACTATTTTATTTTTTATTCTTTTTTCTTATTAACGTATTATGTTTTTCCTAAATTCTAGGGAAAAAGTAGATTCTTATATAAACGACATATTCAGTTAAAATAAAACCTTATTCTTAATAAGGAAAAACAGATTCTTATATGAATAAATAACAATAATACGGATTCTTATGTGAAAAAAAGTTTGACAACCAGATCAATGTTTTTCCTTAATTAAGGTATTATATTTTTCCTTAATTTTGAAATAATACCTTATTAGTAATATGCAAAAACGGATTCTTATATGAAATAAGGAATTATATGAAAATAACAATAATAAGGCTTCTTATATATGATGTTATTCCATATATATATATATATATATATATATATATATATATATATATATATATATATATATATATATATATATATATATAYATTGACGGTATCAATAAATACCGTCAATATAATTTATTTAAGATAGTTTAAATATACAGCAGTATTTACGATATTTTATTTCTATATATTTTCCAATAATATTAGTCTATTTAGTAGGTTAATAATAGGTAATTGGAATTATATAACTATAATTTAGGAAAATTACATTAATCAGTTAATTAATCAATTATTATTAATAGTATTATAATTAATTATAGTGTTTTTAGTTTTTCAAATTAAGTTATCCAATATCGAGATATTTCAATATATTTATGCTTGGTAAATATACCAAATATATCTTCCTTGATTTTAGGATGGTTATTATTCCAATCAAAAGTCTTTTCTTAATTTCGTTAAAATAATTTCAGAAATTAGTTATAAAACCAAGTATATCAAGTTGTTTGTTATAAAATCGAAATCAACAAAAATCTCATATTTTAACGTTTATAATTTTCAGAAAGTAAAGTAAATATGTGAAAGATTAACGCGGAAAACTAGAGATGAATTGTATTGCCAGCATGTTATAATGTGCCTGAGATACATGAATTATTGTGCAAACATCAGTAAATATTAATAAATTTATTACGATATCAATAAATATATGTATTGACGGCATCAACAAATACAGTTAATATACGGTATTTAAGGTAGTTTACGGTATTTTATTTCTATATGTTCCAATAATATTAGTCTATTTAGTGGGATGATAATCAGTAATTGGAATTATATAACTATAATTTAGGGAAATTAAGTGAAATTACATTAATCAGTTAGTTAATTAGTTATTATTAATAGTATTATAATTAATCAGTTATTACAAGATTAATCATTATATTAACTACAATAATATGTTTAAAGATTAACTTTTTCATTATTCCACAATTTATATTTTCCATATAAATTTAAATATAAAATAATTTTGAAACTAGATTCACAACAACAACTTAAATTTTTTAAAAATCGATATAATTATGAACTTTCATAATTTATTTATTTTTCCAAATGACAATTAAAGTCAACTTTCACTACAATTAAAGAATATATTTTTATAATGTAAATGATTAAACCTTTCCTAATGAGATTTAATATTGATTATTTTAATTTTTTTAAAAAATCCTATAGTAATTTTATAGATCAATATTTTAAAATAGATAGTCAACTATGAGTGTTAAGATTAATCGAGTTATTTCTCAAATCTTAATAATTAAAGTCTTCCTAATAAAAATTTAAGATTGATTATTATAATCAATCAAATTCCTAATTGTGTTTACACTGACTATATAAAGTCAACTTTTCATAATTTATGAATTATTTATAATACAAATGATTATATCCAATCAATTCATACTATGTTATTACCATTTGGTTTAGATTTTTCATTTTATTTAAAAGATCATTATTCAAATTTCCTTGACTATAGTTAAAACATGGTAATATTTGAGTTTTGATCAAAACAATTATATATTCATTTAGTTTTTTTGTTAACTTATTTTGATATTCAACTTTTATCAAGTTAATTTTTTTAGATTTAAATATTTTTTTTGTAAGGAGATGTNTTAATGAGAAGATATATATAATAATAAAGTGCAATTAACATTATATTTAATCTCAATAGAAACATGGACGGTGCCTTTTGTAATATTAACTTTTTTTTTTTTTAATAGATATACTATTTTTTTTTTGATTCTCAGTTATTTGTTTTACGAGATTACTCGCGCTATGTTGAATTTTATTATTATTTCTTGTGATCTCAGAAAGAAATGAAAAACCTACTGTAATATTTAGTGTAAATGCAGATTTAAATAATGTATATGTATGTTATTAAACTTCACTGTTGTTTATGTAGACTATGATTTTGTTAGGTTTTTTACAATAGGAGTTTACAATTTGTTCAAATTTTTACTTTTACATGAGTTTGGGTTTATGGTTCATGACTTAGAATCATTATCTTACAATTTCTATATATTTGATTTAATAGTACATAACTGCTATGGTCTCACATCTTATTATTTTATTTTACCGCAGGCTCGAGAATAGCGTGTGAATGTTTGTACAACTGAGTATTTTATAATTTGTAAACTACATTTCAAAAATAGTAATCTTTTTTATGAACTATGTTCAAAGTTTTTTTTAATAATATTCTATAATTTAAAATAATTAGATGGTAAGAATATATATTGCTTAACTGTAAATATATAATAAGTGTTCATTATTTCACACAATCTACGTAATCTTATAAATATTATAGTATCCATATACATATAAACGATTATATATATATATATATATATAACACCCATGCATCAAAAATATATTTTCATTTTTTTTTATTTATCATTATGCTTCAAAATATGAAATTCTAGTCCCAAACTCGTCACCATAATATATTAGCTTTAAATAAAATACGAGTTCTATTTAATCAAATTAATAGTACGTTTATCAAAAATATTATATAATTCAATTTTAAAACTAATATAACTTATTAGTATTTTATTTTTTTAACTACTTAAAGTACATTTGGGTCATCTAAGAAGTTATTCGATTTAAAATATTAAGTTCGTCAATTGGGTCAGTTCTTTTCGGACTTAAAAAACGAGCCCAATGACTAACTCGAGTCTACTAAACCTCAACCCTAACCTTCAAAAAATAAGTTCATCTTTGGTTTATAAGCAAACCCAAACCATCTGCAGTTTCTTTTTCACGTTTCTTCACACTTTTGCATACACATCCGCAGTCAACAGTGACAAACTCCAATCCCATTTTTTTTCAAAGTTATGTTTTTCAAAGAACCGTCTAAACCCATCAATCCCATTTTCCGGCAACCATCATAATCGAATCGGCTGCCGATCCCAAACCATCACCATTTCCAATATCACAAATCGCCAACACCAAACGAATTCCTGACAATTCTCGGCTGAAACCCAAATTGGACCCCTGTCCAAACCCAAACAGCCACCACAACCACATCAACCCCTCACCACCGGATCGCCACCATCTCCACGCCTGCCGCCGCACCGCCAATCGATCGGCCGAGTCAGGCCAACCCATTGTTTTTCAAACCACAGCTCGACTTTGCTGCGACGAATCGCCACCATCCAGACCCACGTTGAACCGCAGCCGATCTAGAAACCACCACGGCCGATTCAAAATGCCATCCAGCGACCCCACGCAACATTGAACGCAGCCTCCCAGTTTCCGTTGCCTTCGCCGCCGATTTACTGGGCTGTGTCAATCGGCGAATGCCAATTTCTAATTTGAAGAAGGCGATGGGGTTGTGTCGCTAATTTTTGAAAACGGAGAAGAAAAATCGCCCGAGCCTAGAGAGAGAGAGAGAGAGAGGGCGTCTCCTGAACGCCGCCGCCCGAATTGCCGACGTCTTCACCGCCAAATTTCTGGTGACATGCTGCTGTGCCGATTGTCGAACCTGTTTTGGAGAAGAAAGAGGAAGGAATTAGGACTGAGTAAAAGGGTCTGGATTCCTCCTTTTATACCCACCAAGTTTCCAGAATTCTGAATTGGCCCAAAAACTTATGCCCTTTTTGCAATTAAACCCCCAACTTCAGCCATCCTTTTGATTAAACCCACAGCTTACCAACAAGCCTAAATTCAGCCCTCTAAATTATTTAAACCTCGATCCAGCCCATGAAACTTTTATAAAACTTCTTTTTAGTCCAGTTTATTATTTTAGTATTATTATTATTATTATTATTATTATTATTATTATTATTATTATTATTATTATTATTATTATTATTATTATTATTATTATATCTTTGTGTTTTTTTAAATAATAAGTATTAATATTAATATTTCAAAGTCTATATATATGTGTATATATATACCAATTAAGTATATTTTCAAATTGATTAGGTGACGAGCAATACGATACTTAGGATTTCGACTACGTGCATCTCACTCGATTTTCCACGACATTTTTACGAGGTAGGGACCACCGACTTGTCTATGTTAAACTTTACATGCTCAAATTTATGTGCTATGTGTATCATGAAATTCGATGTTTATAAAATCTAATATAGACGTAGACCTAAAGTTGTATGTGACCAAAAGTTGTCATCGGGTTTATCCCGGCGTGCTATACCCAATGATTAAAACCAGGGGCCTTATGTGCCTATGACCTAAAGTGTCATCGGGAAAACTCGCCGCGTTTTAGCTGCAGTCAACTGATTTTCGAGGTTAAAATTACGAATGTCGGTGTAACTATTGAGTACGTTAAGCTCATCCCAAATCAACGATATTTTACTTCAGGTACCAACGATGATATCGAGTGAATGGGAGACGAGGAATGAATAAAACTTTTGACATTGAATTTATGTTTCTAAACTTGTTTTATTATTTTAAATAAAAGTCAAACTAGACATAAATGAGTGTTTTTAAATTATGAATTTCCATTGATGGAGTTTTGGTTATTTACAATATGAATATTTCTGCTGCGTAATTTTTGAATGTTTTGAAAATGTGAAACTCTTATATTATAATCATGAAAGTTCGACATTTATTGTGATGCCTAGGTTTCATCATATTTTCTTAAATATTAATCCTATTTCGATTAAAGTGAAATCGGGGCGTTACAAAGGTGGTATCAAAGCAAAGGTTTTGAGTGGTTCTATAGACTCGACTCGTTTATGAAAAGTCAAAAAGGTTATAAAATAAATATTTAAATTACTTAAATAGTTTTTATTCCTCCTCGTTGAACATTCGTCGATATCCTCAAGGTACAAAAGTTCATTTCAAATATTTAATTATTTATTTAAATTCATGATTAATCCATGATTGCATTGTATTGGGTTTGGTTGTTGATGTTTTGGTGTGATTGATCTCCAAGGCATGGAGGCTTTCATTAGTTATGGCATTTCGAAGGTAGATACGGTGGGGTCATATCTTGTTGACCAAACATCGTTTGTGGCTCTTGGACAAAGAAGATGCAATATTACGATGTATATTGAGAGTTATACCTCGTAATTAACTAAGTAAGCATTTTGATGACATTAGGATATGGCGTCAAATCGCGAGGAAGAAGCAGGAACCGAGTTAATGAAGAGAACCCACCCCACTTCAACCAAACGACCGTTGAGGCTATGGATACGGTTTTAACCAATTTTTCCAACGCCTTCAAGATAATGGTTTGGGGAATGGAGGCAATAACTCAAGAGCAGTGGAGCAGTTCCGTCTTTACTGACCACCAACCTTCAACGGGAGAGATGGACCTGATGCAGTGGAAGAGTGGTTTCGGTCGCTCGAAAGAATCTTTCGAATGATAGCATGCGACGACGTGCAGAAGGTCACGTGCGCTACTTTTCAACTAACTGAAGATTCCACGAAGGATTGTTGCCAAACTTTAAGAAACAAGTTGAGAACAAGGCCGACGACTTTGGAGACTTAACCGCGATAGAGGCATGTGAATAGGGCAACTTTCCGTGTCAATGACAAAACTCAGAGCTGACCCCACAAAACTCCCCAGTCAACCCGAGCAGTCAATGGCCGTACACGTGCTGCGAGGAAGCAAGAAAGTCAATAACGGAATTGGAGTGACGGAAGGGGAGGATCATGATGATAAACGTATTTCGAAGGGAAAATCAACCAAGGAATCTGACCGAATAGGCCAAAAATCTGACTGGAATGATGGACAGAAAGATTTATTCAACCGGATAGGCCAAACATCCAATCAGAATGATGGGAAGAAAAATTTATCCGACCGGACTGGAGAATAGAGAATTTTATCCGATCATACGAAGCACATTTCCGATCGGACCAGTGACCAGGAAGTTTTATCCGACCGGACGAGGCATAATTCCGATCGGACCAGAGGACAAGAAGTTTTATCCAATCGGACTAGAGAGGATATCCGGTCGGATGAAACCCGTATGTAAGAGAATCTAAGCATTCTCATATATCAACGAGTCATCTGAGACTCTGTACCATTTCTAAATCGACTCAAGACAGCAAAAGAGAGCAAGAAATTCATGAATCTCTAAAACATGTTGAAGAACGTGAATGTAAATTTACCACTGTTTGATGTGATCAAGGCAATGCCGGGATACGTAAAATTTTTCAAAGAACTGGCATTGAAGGAAAGGAAGCTAAAGGCAAACTAGAAAATTGTGTTGTCGAAAGAAGTGAGTGCAATTTGCCATCAACCACTACCACCAAAAGTGGGTGACCGAGGGAGTTTCTGCATCACGATAACTCTTGGGGATGGACAAAAAGCTAGAGGAATTCTCGATTTTTGGGCAGGGATCAACTTGATGCCCTACGCCCTTTACAAGAAGTTCAACCTTGGGAGATGAAACCAACAAGCTTGAGACTTTAGTTAGCCGACAGATCAGTGCGACATCCTTTGGGAGTAGAAGAGGACGTTTTGGTAGAAATCGGCACCTTAGTAGTCCACGTGGACTTTGTCATATTAGATGTCGGAGAAATTGAAAAAATTGAGCAAGGAGTACACAATTCTTCTTTGTAGACCTTTCATGGAAAAATCACACACCTTAATCGACGTGGGCCGAGGAAAGATGACATTTTCAGTATTTGATGAATCGGTCACATTCTCACTTAAAGACATTCAAAGCATTCCTTCACATTCAATGGAACCCGATTGTTCTTATCTCGATTCAGTGGAGCAATGCATGGAAGAATTGTTTGGCATCATAACTTTCGAGAAATGGAATGTCGAGGACGACGATTTTAATATGGAGGGGGTGGTCGACCTATTTGAGATTGAAGAAGACACATGAGCGAAACATCCATTCAAGCCGTGTTAGAACCCAAAATGGATTTGAAACCACTTCCAAGCCAACTCAAGTATGTTTTTCTCAAAGCCAACGAGAGAAAACCCATGATAATTTTTGCAGAACTAGCCGAGAATGAAGAAAAAGAATTGATCGAGGTACTTAAAAAGTATAAACAAGTAATTGGGTGGAGCATAGGGGACATTAGAGTAATAAGTTCGGTGACGTGAATGCATCGAATTGAGCTGGAAGAAGGAGCCAAACTAATAGAGTACTGATGAGGCATGAGTAGGCCAGACCCAGATTGGGGTAGACCTGGATTCAGATAGCCAAAGAAGGGACCTCACGGCGGCTTACGCGGGTGAGGTTGACCTAGTCAGAGCGAGGGTCACCCCAGCCCGGGAATTGTCCTGAGCTTAGTAGAACTGAGCAGCGTTGTCTCAGCCCGGGAGTTATCTTGGGCTGGTGGAAGACCTCCTGTAAGATGAACCTTGAAAGAATAAAGGCAGGCTTGCCAGCAGAAAGGAGACCAGGAGTAGGTAAGACCTGGCCTCCTGACCCCTGGCAGGGGGACAAGTGGGACCACTTGTCAGAGTTTGTTGTCTAAACAGCCCCTGATTCGCGGCCTTTGTTTCCGAGATATCGGAAAAGGGTCCCCGCTGGGAAAACTATAAATATTTAAGCCCCAAGGCTGAGAAAGGTATGTCATTCTTTGAGCATTCCTTTTTTGCTTGCTAAGAGAAACCTCATACACTTTACTGACTTAAGCATAGGAGAGGTTTCCACCGGAAAAAAACAAGTGGTCCTTTCTAACGTGTTTCTGTGTGCAGATCAAAAAGGGTGTTCAAGGTTCCAGACGTTGTTCTTGACGTCAGTCATATTTTGGGTCGAAACAATTGGTGCCGTCTGTGGGAAACCGATCAAGCTAAGACGTGAGACTTTTCAATGGCTTCAGATGGTCTGCGACGGAACTTGGTAGGAGAGTTTGGCGGAACCCCCATTTCTGCTGCGCCGTGGGGTATGACCAAGTCAGCAAAGACATCGGTGATGGGACCGGAAGGGACAGCGCCATCGGCAGTGGCTGCGCCAGGCACTACGCCACCCCCACTTGGTAGATCTGTGCCAGCTACTGGTGGTTCATTCAATGAATCATTCCTCATGCAGCTCTCGGAGCTCATTGGCAAATCCGTGGAGACAGAGGTATAAAAGAAGTTCGTAGAGATGTCGACGCCACCATCCAACACACCGCCAGCTAAGACTGTGCCGCTGACAGAAACTGAGCCACTGCGTGGTCAGCGCACCGATCAGATCCCCCTCTAGGATAGAGATGACCTCTCCACTTCCGATAGTGAGATGTCGAGCCAGGCTAATCCGGGCCTGGCTGAGCAGATGCAGAGTCTACAGAAAGAAGTGCAGGAGTTTAAGAAGAGGATGACGAGTACAAGCACGGTGCCGACACGGTGAGGCACTCCGTTTACAGAAGAGGTCATGCGTGATGATGTGACGGCCTCATACCGTTCTCTGGGCTTTGAGTACAGTGGGACTACTGATCCGTGGGACCATCTGAGCAGATTCGAGATCGCGGCATCTGTGCATAAATTTTCAGATGCGGTTATGTGTTGGGTCTTCCCGATGACCTTCACCAAGTCAGCCCAGCTGTTGTTTATCCAGTTACCACCGCGATCTATCAGCAACTTTGACGAATTCAGCTCAGCATTTCTACACCAGTTTACGAGCTGCAGGAAATACCAGAAGATGCCGCTTGAGCTGTTTAGCTTAAAGTAGAAGGAAGGTGAGAGTCTACTTGCTTATATCAATCATTTCACTACTACAAAACTTGAAGTCCCGTCTGCGTCGGAAGAGCTTTTGGTGAACGCTCTGGCGCAAGGCCTTCGGAGAGGCGAGTTTTTCCAGTCRCTGGTTRTGAAACYGGCTTTGAAGTTTGGGGAGCTCTTGGAGAGAGCTGAAAAGTATATTCACTTGGAGGAGGCTTTGAAAATCAAAGACGAAGGAGAAAGGAAGAGGGAAAGGTCCGACAGGGAAGAGAGAACGCTAGTAAAAAGGTCTAGGCCAGACCTGCCCGGGGGACGACCTCGTTTTGATAGGTACACGCCCTTGGCAACTCCTCAGGGAGAGATCTTGCAACCGATTGAAAGACACCCGGATCTCAAATGGCCCAAGACCTACTCGCAGAAGCCGAGGAAAGAAAGATCAGATTGATTTTGTAGATATCATAACGAGTATGGGTATGACACGGATCAGTGCACCCATCTAAAGGATGAGCTGGAGAGAATGGTGCAGGCTGGGCATCTTAAGGAATATGTGAAGATGTGAAGAGAAGAAGTCAGGTCTGACTATCGCAGCAATAATCGACCTCGACAAGGCAAGATAGAGCAGGATAGTAAACGAAGTGGAGGAGGGAGCGAACAGAGCCAGGTCATTCGAGGAGATATCCAAATGATCACAGGAGGTGAATGGGATGAGCATTCAAGGCGAACCCAAAACAGATATGTCTACGCAGCACGAGATCTGGTGAGGAAAGGAAAAGAGGTTGGGCAAGTAGCGCCGAGCCCAAAGATTTGTTTTGGATCGGAGGACGAGGATGGGATCTTAGCCCCCCATATGGATGCCCTGGTTATTTAAGCTACCATAGCCAATTATAATGTTCGAAGAATCTTTGTTGACACAGGAAGATCGGCAGATATTATGTTCTATGATTGCTTTAGAAAAATGAATCTGGATGTGGAATTGGAGGAAGTCACCACTTCTTTGGTAGGATTCGCAGGAGGCGCGTTGAAGCCTCTGGGAGCAGTTCACCTTCTGGTTACATTGGGAGAAGGGTCGTTTAGACAGACCAAGATAGTTCGGTTCTTGGTAGTAGACGCAGCCTCCTCCTATAATGTAATGATGGGAAGGCCTTCCCTAAGTAAGTTTGAAGCCGTAGTTTCGATTTATCACATGAAACTGAAGTTCCCTGCTCAGGAAGGAGTAGGAGAGGTCAGTGGAGACCAGTATGCATCACGACAGACGTATGTTGAATGTATTAGGTGGAACAATGAGGATTAGAGGTAGAGCAAAAGGGCCAGACTTGGTTCGACGAGAAGAAGGGATGATGTTAGTTGAGGTAGTCCCAGGGGACGACAGCCGAGTCCTCCGTGTAGGAACGACTCTCAGTCCAGAAGTGCTGATAGATCTGGTTGCGCTATTAAGGGACAGTGCCGATGTGTTTGCCTGGTCTCCCCAAGACCTGGTGGGGATTAACCTAGAGGTGACTGAGCATCGCCTTAATATTAGCCCTGATATGAAGCCGGTGAAACAGAAGAAATGCAACTTTGGTCCTGAAAAAGAGGCCATCATCGAGGCTGAGGTGGAGAAGTTATTAAAAGCCAAGCATATCCAGGAGATACAATTCCCGGAATGGCTCTCCAATGCTGTACTGGTTCCCAAAACTCAAGAAGATTGGTGAAAGTGCATTGATTTCCGTGATCTCAACCGCGCCTGCCCAAAGGACCACTACCCGCTCCCAAGGATTGACCAACTGGTCGACTCTACTTCTGGTTGCGAACTTCTTATCATGATGGATGCTTCACAAGGTTATCATCAGATCAGGCTTGCGAAGGAGGATTGGAAGCGAGTCAGCTTCATCACCCCGAAGGGAACGTACTGTTACGTGGTCATGCCATTCGGGCTCAAAAACGCAGTGGCCACGTATCAGAGGCTGGTGGATAAAATGTTCAAGGAGCAGTTAGGGCGGAACATGGAGGTATACGTGGATGATATGTTGGTCAAAAGCATCAAGGCCACTTCTCATGTGGAAGACCTGAGAGAAACATTTGCCACCTTGAGGAGGTATATAATGAAGCTCAATCCCAAGAAATGATCATTTGGAGTTAGAGCTGGCAAATTTTTGGGATACATGGTGACGGAAAAAGGCATTGAGGCCAATCCAGAGAAGGTGAGGGCAATTATGGACATGCATGCACCAAGGAATGTTAAATAAATGCAGTGCTTAGCGGGATAAATCAATGCCTTAAGTCGGTTTGTATCCAGATCTGCGAAAAAAAGTTTGCCATTCTTTCAGGCCTTGCGAAAAAAAGTTAAATTCCAATGGAGCAGTGATTGTGAAGGAGCGTTTGAACTGTTGAAGGAACATCTAGCCAGCATGACCTTGCTCACAAAGCCCATTCAAGGGGAGCCTTTCATCTTGTACTTATCGGTCGGGAAACAAGCAGTCAGCTCTGTCCTGCTCTACGAAGAAGGTAAGATACAGAGACTGGTCTTCTATTGGAGCAAGGTCTTGCATGACGCTGAGTAAAGATACGTTGTAATAGAACGAGCAATGCTGGCTCTGGTTGGAACAGCTCGTAAACTACGTCAATACTTTCTCTCGCACAGCATAATTGTGCGAACTAACCTGCCATTGAGAGCTATAATGGATAAGCCGGAGGCATCAGGAAGGCTGGTCAAGTGGATAATTGAGCTCAGTGAGTTTGATATTGCATTTGAAGCCAGGACAGCCATTAAAGTCCAGGCACTAGCTGATTTCATGCAAGAGATGACCAACTCTTCCGAGGAAAAATGAGAATGGACAATTTTCACAGATGGCTCTGTCAGTAATCAAGGCTGCGGGGCTGGAATCGTCTTGATAGACCCGGCAGGTGTGTCCACTGAGTATGCCGTACGTTTGAATCACGCATTTTCTAATAACGCTGCTGAGTATGAGGCCCTTTTGAGAGGCATTCAAATTGCAAAAGATCTTGGCGCAAAACAGGTGTGCGCTAAGGTGGATTCCCAGCTCGTCTGCAAGAAAATAAGTGGAGAATTTGAGACGAGAGAGGAGAGCATGCATAAATATTTTCCAGGGATATGAAAGGCTTGACGGTTCTCAAGATTCCTAGAGAAGAGAACGGAAGAGCTCATTATTTGGCGAAGGTAGCTAACTCAGCTATGGATTGCCGGGAAAGGATGATTACCCTATTGAAAGTAGACGCAGATTTTGGGACAGAGAAGGTGTGCTCGGTGACCGAAGGGAATGACTTGCGCTCTCCCATCAAAGCATATCTAGAGAAGGGAGACCTGCCAGAGGATAAGAACGAAGCAGTAAAAGTACGAGCCAGGGCTACCAGTTTTTGTTTGGTTAAAGGAGAGTTGTTCCGAAGGGGGTTTTAACAACCCCTCTTGCGATGCTTGAGCTGGGAGGAGGGAGCCCTGGTCCTAAAGGAAGTCCACGAAGGATGTTGTGGCAATCACATGGGCACCAGAGCCTTGTCGAGCAAGATCTTGAGAGCAGGGTACTTCTGGCCACAACTACGAAAGGAGGCAGAGGATTTTTTGCGTACATGGGAAAGGTGCCAGAAAAACTCTTCGCTGATACACAGGCCCACGGAAGAGCTCATGACGTCATGAGCTCCCCATGTCTGTTTGCCAAGTGGGGAATCGATTTGGTTGGCCCCTTTCCCATGGCTCATGCCCAAAAGAAATTTCTGATAGTAGCAAGTGATTATTTCAGCAAATGGGTAGAAGACGAGGCCTTGCCAAAAATTACAGAAGACGCAGTCATGAAATTCTTGTGGAAAAATGTTGTGTGCAGACTTGGCATCCCCATAATCCTGGTCTCAGATAATGGCACCCAGTTCATGGGGACCAGAATTAGAGCTTGGTGTGCGAAGATGAAAACCGATCAGCACTTCACGTCTGTCTACCATCCCCAGGCTAACGGCCAAGTAGAGGTCACCAATCGCATATGGGTGCACGGGATCAAGACACGTTTAGAGAAAGCTGGAGGTAGATGGGAGGATGATCTGAATTCAATTTTATGGGCATACATAACTAATCCCAAGGAAAGCACTGGGGAAACGCCTTTCAACCTTGTTTATGGTATGGATGCCGTGGTTCCTGCCGAGATTAGCATGGAGACTCACCGAGTTCAGAATTTTGTCGAAGAACAGAATGAGCTGTTAATTCAAGATGCTTTGGACTTGGCAGAGGAGAAAACAGAGCTGCTGTCAGAATGGCACACATCACGAGTGAAAGCAGCTTACGATAAATTTGTGGTCAAAAGGCAGTTTCAGGTGGGAGATCTGGTTCTGAGAAGAGCTGATTTGGGAAAGGCAAAAGGAAAATTAGACATCACGTGGCAAGGCCTGTTCTGGGTCATCCAAATCTTGACGGGAGGCGCTTATAAATTGGAAGAGCTGGATGGGACCGGGATCCCCCGTGTTTGGAATATTGCTAATTTACGAAAATTTTATGCATAGTTGTAATTTCTTGATGTTTATTTGCCTTATTGAATAGAATTGCAGGTTTATTCTCGTTCACCAGTTTCAGTACGTGTTCATTATTATGCCAGGATTGGCTAAAGGCGGATGCCCTCGATTTCGCCTGACCTGATTGTCAGTTTAAGCCAGGATTGGCTAAGGGCGAATGCCCTCGATTTCCCGACCTGATTGTCAGTTTGAGCCAGGATTGGCTAAGGGCGGATGCCCTTGATTTTCCTGACCTGATTGTCAGTTTAAGCTAGGTTTGGCTAAGGGCAGATGCCCTCAATTTTCTGAACTGATTGTCAGTTTAAGCCAGGCGGATGTCCTCGATTTTCCTGACCTGATTGTCAGTTTAAGCCAGGTTTGGCTAAGGGCGGATGCCCTCAATTTCCTGACCTGATTGCCAGTTTAGGCTAGAATTGGCTAAGGGCGTATGCCCCAAACTTCCTTAATCTGAGTGGAAAGTCAAAACGGTCCATTAAAGTATTCTAACTTGCCTGGACAGGTACGCTGAGACAGCCAATGATAATGCCCGACCTGATTATCAGCCAATGCTTGCCCTGGAGGAGCAACTCCAAGCAAGACCTAGTTAAAATTGGAGTCTTTAGAGGGTAAGTCCAAAAACACAATCCACAAAATTTGAACAGGAGATCGATTAAAAGAAAGTTTTTCATGCAAATATATATTTCATTAGTTCTGGGAAACGCAAAGCACAAGTTGCCTACACCTTCTACGAAGGTTTGCAATTTAGATTACAAAAATGCAGGAAATAAATACACAAGAGTTTCATCCTTGAATAGATCTTTGATCTGAGGCCAGACCCCGGAGAACACGCCAAAGCTCACGCTCATTCTCATGCAGACGACGATGATATTTATCAGCCCGTTCGCAAGCGCATGAGCCTCGCCGGCGGCGATGGTTAGACAATTCACCGATTCAGTCAAGTCAGCCCTCTCCTCTTGCAGTTGACGGTTGACTTGCCGGAGCTTAGCCCATTCTCTTTTGTAGTGACATTTCTTTTGCCTTTTCTTCTCCAGCAGACGATAAAGGTAGCTTATTTTTTCTCTGAGCATGACAAGCTTGTCAGAAAGCTTGAAGTTTTCGACCACCAGAGAAATGTCTTTTCGCTTGGTGGTATCAAGTTCTTGGAGAAGAGGAGATGACGCCATCGCAGAAGTTAAATATAAATTATGAATATGTGTGCATATTTAAAGGAAATAAAAGCATATGCAAAAGGAATCAAAAAGTACTAGGGTTTCCGGAAAATCAGGAAACCCTAGAAACTCAAGAGTCGTTACAAGACAAAAGAGCATTTATTATTGCCAAAATTATTCAAAGTACAAATTCAGAAATAGTGAAAGGCAGACCAGCCACACAGGCAACAATACAGGTTTGCATATAAAAACAGAACAAAACAGCCTAAGTCTCGGCATGTATCTCGGCATCCAACTCGACTGCTAGCTGCTCCATAGCATCTTCAGAAAGGGGGCCGGGAGAAGTCCCACCTGGCAACTCACCCAGACCTAGAAAGGTTGGGGAAGGAGAAGAGGTCGGAGCAACTACAGCAAGAGTCAGGTCTGGCTTAGACTGCCCAGGATCGGAAGAATGAAGAACAGAGAAGACATGCTCGGCAAACTCTGCAGACCCGATAGTATGAAGGCGATCTTGCTCGGGAACATAAGCAAAGGAGGTAGGCTCGGGAGGGTTCTTCAGAGGTAGGGCTTGGTCAAAAGGGCCCCCTGGGTTAGCCTGGGTCCACTTGGCTTGCTCGTCTAGGCCAAAGTGATAATAGATGACTGCCTCGGGAAAGAGCAGAGAGTTTAGCTCTTTAGAGCCCAGGAAAGCTTTCTGTGACACCTCCCTGCTGGCTTGAACCAGCCGCATACACTCTTCGGAGTTCAAGAATTCGGTTCTCCACTCTTCCTTAGCCTTGGCCAAGGTCTCATCCGCCAAACTCCTCGCCTCTGCAAGAGCCTCGTCCCTCGCCTCGGGACGAGCTATCTCCAGCATCTTGTCTTGAGCCTTCTTCATTTTGGCCACTTCTTCCCTCGCCATCTTCTTCTCAGCTATCCTCTCCTTGGCAAGAGCTCGGTAACGATGTGCTCTCTCCTGCAGAGTCTTGTTCTCCTTGCGGAGATCGGGTTGAGTCATAGAACGGGTCGCCCTAATGACCAAAAGGGCTCTCTTGGCCTCAGCCTGGATACAAAGGAAAAGTTAGAATGAAGAAATGAGGAAGAAGGAAATAGGAAAAATAAAGAAGAGGTAATGAGGGATTTACCCGCGCCTCATCCTGGCACCATGACTCCAACAGTTCGCGGTCGCTCATCTTCTCGAGGATCCGCATATCCTCAGGCGCGCACTGCCCACTCACATGCCGAACTTCCTTATCACTGGAACATCTCAGGATGGAGGTCCTCTTAGGGGACCCGCACTACGAGTGATGGGCACAGCTAGCGTTACGGTGGGAACAGGGCCCCTACTCCGGTTGGAACAAGGCCTCTTAGCTAAAGGGGCATCATCCACTTCCGATCCGGAGGTGGAGCGCCTTGCTGGAAAGGAACGATCAGGATCTTGAGGGGGTGGGGAGCTCTGGATTTGAGGAGAAGAGGGGATTTATCCGTCTCTAGCTCGAGGCTCTGAGGTAGCCTCAGTTCCCTTCTTGGTCACCGCCTCGAACATTTGGCACATCATTCTTTCTGATAAGAGAATAAAAAAGGGTTAAAATTTAAATAAAGCACAGCAAGTCAGGTCGGGGTGAAAAGAGTTGTACCGATCTCTTTGGTTAGAAGGCCTGTTTCCCCCCGCTCATTAAAGAAGTCCAGGGCAAAGGGAAGGAGGATTTCAATCACATGAATGGGATTCCCATTAAGGGTAGAGATGATCTTTTGAAAGCGCGGAGACCTATCAGTGACGCTAGGTGGCGAGAAGGGGGTAGCTCATCAATGGGCTTGGGGTCGAACCCCCAGTCCCCATTGCAGTAAACGAAGAAGAATTTCTTCTTCAAAGCCTTGTTGGAGGAAGGGAGCCCACGCAAAAAATAAACACCAGCCCTGGCTGTAAGATAAAAACACCCAGGGGGAGCTCTTTGCTTGGTAGAACTGGTAGAAGGTATGGGCTGAAGGATCTAAACCAGCATAACGCATGGCCAGGTTATAACATACCATAATCCTAAAAGAATTTGGATTAAATTGAAAGACGGGGACTTTGTACATACTAGAAATTTCTAACATTAAAGGATTTACGGGAAGGCGCAAACCCGCCTGAAATTGGTCAGCATAAAAGGTTAATCTGCCGGGCGGTGCCTGACATGCTAGAATACAGGCCGGAGGAGCATAGGGATCGTATTTTTCTGGAAATTTATATTTATGGCGTAGCTCTTAAACACTCCTATCACTAAGAATAGAAGTAACTTTAGGATGTTCAGGGTTTGCCGGGGGATACTCTAAACCCTCGGAAGAGGAAGAGACAGCTGTCGTGGAAGGCGAAGAGGAGGGGGTTAAATTCACCGGAAAAGAGGACGGAGCGAGAGTATTGTCGGAGGAGGTAGAGGACGATGACATGGTCAAAAATTTAAAGAGAGAGGGATTGAGAAGGTACCTGATTTGTAAGGGAAGCCGGAAAAAGCCAGAAATCTGAGATGCCGGAGTTCTAAAAAAATGAGAGCTTGAAACTGTTTTATAGGAAATGAAATGCGAAAAGTGGGAGAGAGAAGACAATAAGAATATAAGAAAAGGGGATAAATTCAAAAAACGAAAATCAAGGAAAAAGAGGGATTTGATGGGATCCTCACATTTAATGCGGACAGAGGAACAGTACCCTAGGCAGTGAGCTGGAACGCTAACCGTCCAAGAGTAGGACACGTGTCGCTGATCTACCAGGTACAGTACTTGGAAATACGTGTGGGTATGGCAACCGTTTGGGGAATGTGGGCCGACACCACTAGTGCCAATAATTAGGCCTGGTTGTCAAGAGGATTTCTTAGGATTAGTACCAGTACGAGAAATAATAAAGGATGAATGGGGCCTCATTTATTCCTAAAAGGCCCTTGAGTGTTACAGCTCTACCCCAACTATTTCGGGGGGAGGAGTTGATGAGGCATGAGTAGGCCAGACCCGGATTGGGGTAGACCTGGATTCAGATAGCCAAAGAAGGGACCTCACGGCGTCTTACACTGGGTGAGGTTGACCTGGTCAGAGCGAGGATCACCCCAGCCCAGGAATTGTCCTGAGCTTAGTAGAACTGAGCAGCGTTGTCTCAGCCCGGGAGTTATCTTGGGATGGTGGAAGACCTCCTGTAAGATGAGCCTTGAAAGAATAAAGGCAGGCTTGCCAGCAGAAAGGAGACCAGGAGTAGGTAAGACCTGGCCTCCTGACCCCTGGCAGGGGGACAAGTGGGACCACTTGTCAGAGTTTGTTATCTAAACGGCCCCTGATTCGCAGCCTTTGTTTCTGAGATCCCGGAGAAGGGTCCCGGCTAGGAAAACTATAAATATCTCAGCCCCAAGTCTGAGAAAGGTATGTCATTCTTTGTGCATTCCTTTTTTGCTTGCTAAGAGAAACCTCATACGCTTTACTGACTTAAGCATCGGAGAGGTTTCCACCGGAAAACAACCGGTGGTCCTTTCTAACGTGTTTCTGTGTGCAGATCAAAAAGGGTGTTCAAGGTTCCAGGCGTTGTACTTGACGTCAGTCATATTTTGGGTCGAAACAGGTACGGACAAAGACGCTTGAACCCGACACTTCAAGAGGTAGTCAAAAAGGAAATATTCAAACTCATTGAAGAAGGAATTATCTACCCTGTATCCGATAGCGAGTGGGTCAACCCAGTGCACGTATTCCCGAAGAAAGGAGGCATAATAATTTTGGAAAATGAGAGGGGAGAGATTGTTCCAATGCGCTTAACCATCGGGTGGCGCATGTGCATTGATTACCGAAAAATTAATGCAGCAACAAGAAAGGATCACTTTCCACTTCCATTCATGGATAAAATGCTCGATAAACTGGAATGGCACGAATACTATTGCTTTTAGGATGTCCTTTCAGGCTATTATCAAATAACGATAGCTCCGAAAGATCAGAAGAAGACTACATTTACGTGTCCTTTTGGCACGTATACTTACCGGAGGATTCCATTCAGATTATGCAGTGCACCAGCAACATTCCAGCGATGCATGCTATCCATCTTCACCGAGTTCATTGACGACTTCCTCGAAGTCTTCATGGACGATTTTTTGGTATATGGCTCATCTTTCTCTCATTGCTTAAATAGTTTGTATAAAGCACTTGAAAGATGTGTAGAGTCTTGTTTGACGTTGAGTTGGGAGAAATCAAACTTTATGGTAAAAGGTGGTATTGTGGTTGGGCATGTTGTGTCTAGTAAAGGGTTAGAAGTAGATAAAGCGAAAATCGATGTTATTGAAACCATCCCACCACCTAAAGATGTTAAGGGAATTAGAAGTCTTCTAGGACACGCGGGATTTTATCGGCGTTTCATAAAAGACTTTTCTAAAGTTTGCCGCCCATTGTGTAAATTGTTAAATAAGGATGTGCCTTTTGAGTTTGATGATAAATGTCTTGATGCTTTTAATATTTTTAAAGAAAAACTCACACAGGCACCGGTTGTAGTTGCACCCGATTGGTCACTACCATT
Source organism: Phtheirospermum japonicum (assembly GCA_014905375.1). Classification (NCBI taxonomy): domain Eukaryota; kingdom Viridiplantae; phylum Streptophyta; class Magnoliopsida; order Lamiales; family Orobanchaceae; genus Phtheirospermum; species Phtheirospermum japonicum. Next base: position 1,077,741 of record BMAC01000140.1, read on the forward strand.
TGAGATTATGTGCGACGCGTCTAACGACGCGGTAGGGGCTGTTTTGGGGCAACGAGTAGAGCACCATCCGACTGGTCACTATCGGCGTTTCATATATATATACATAAAAACAAAAAATTAATTAAAAAAAATTATTTCTCACAGCGAACAGCACCATCCGACTGGATGGAGAGCTAAACCGATCAGACAAAAGGTTTGGAGAACCATTCGACCGGACACGATCACTATCCGATCGGACCAAACACACTAGTCTCAAATCTGATCTGACAGCAGCATCATCCGATCGGACGACAGCGCAGAATTTATATAACCCAGTTTCTTAAACTCGAAAATTTCACAATTCAGCGAATTACTCTCTTATTTTTACGGAGCAAAAGAGCAAAATCATTTACAAAGCAATCTTAATCCCATATTCTGGCAAGAAAACATATCCGATCGGAGAACTAATTTGAGCAATTCCATCCGTTCGGAAGAAAAAAATAAGCCCAATTGGTTTCTCTCAAACCTCAAGAACACGATTCCGCGATTCGAGAGGTAAAACCGCTTGAACTCAAACTCTTACTGCTTGGGAATTGATTTGCAAGGATTTTTAAAAGGGAGTGATTGTTTGTAGAATTTGGAGGTTGTTCTTGGTTGAGATTGTGTTGCATAGTAGGAGTTCGAAAAAAGTCCTAAAAGAGTTTTTGTGCCCAAATTTCTGATATCTTCATCGCAATGGATTCTGGTTCCTGAGCGAGGAAGGGAAATAACTCGGGAAGAAGTCGTGGGAAAGGAACAAGCAACGCCGGGGGAGGCTTGGCTCCATTCGATTTAATCGATGAGAGGGAGGAGACGTTATTTAAATCCTTAATTGCAAGAGATGTTTACACTCCTCGGCACATCGATAAGGACTTTTGGGATAGCCAAATTTCAATTGGTGATAAAACGGCGAAGAAATTCATGGAGGGCATCAAGGCCCTCAACTTGGAAAAATGGGCGGACGTTAAGCGACCCGACCACCGAATTCTAATGTTGGAGTTTTTCACAACTTACAAGCCGATTGCCAATGGCTCTTTCGATTGCCGACTCCACAACCGCCCATTTCATACCACAAAAAGAGACCTCGGCAAGATAGAATTGGTGTGGTTTGTTTATTAAAATTGCTTTTTGATAAAGTTTGGTGAATGCATATCCAATGTTTGATGAATTGTTTCAATGAGATTTGGTGGAACGTTCTTTAGATCAAGTAATAGTAATTGATGTTGAGTTTGTGAATCGATTAAACTACTCTTGCGAAGAGAATGACGCCCTCAAAGCAAGATAGGTTCATCGAGTTTTCTTAAATTAAGTTCTCCTGAGTTTTTCGGAACAAAAACCATTTTGATCACGTGTTTAGTATTAAAACTTTTGTTTTATTGATAATAAACATCGTTGACTCCATATTTCAACTCCTCGAGAGAATCGACCCGGTTTAACTTCCCAATTTACGAGTGACCCCATTCTCTTGCGAGCAAACTAACTTGTTTTCAAACGTAGACGCGCATGGTTTAAATTTTTTTTTAATTTTGAAACACAAAAGTTCGAATCAATTGGTTGAAGTGGATTGCCTTGAGTTCATAATGTGGACGAGCCAAGCAAATTCTCGCATACGAGTCGGATGGGTCTCTTGATATTTCTAGTGCCCATTAGGCTGCATGTATGGTCCATCGTGAGTCTCTTACTGTTCATGATGTAAGGTTGTTACGGTTCATGATGAAGATGTAGAATGTGTTGGTGAGGTGGGTGGTTTGCTCGTGGAACTTGATTGTACGGTGGAGCATCGTGAGGGCTTTGGTTTGGATTGGCGTAAGGCATTTGTGCATCGGGAGGGTTGTGATTCATGTTCGGATTACTGTACGTATTTGGGATTACATCTGGAGGATCCATCGATAAGTATTCTATCGGATCTTCTTGAGGATTATCATCCTCAAACCCTCCGGGTGAGACTCTTATTTGATTGACCCTATTGATGTTGTCAATGAACGAGACAATCTCACCACCAAATAATCTTTGTCCTTTCTGATCCCGAACTTTTTTGTCTTTTCAAAATTAAAAATCCAAGTTCAACAATGCGTGTATACTTTGAAAAGGCTTTAGTTCACCCGCAAGAGAACGGGGTCACCGTAGACTTGGCAAGTTAACTCGAGTCGATCTCTCGAGGAAGACTAATCGGAAGTTATTTATGTGTTTGTTTTCACGAACAAGAAACAAGGAAAAAGACTAATCTAAACACACGGACAAAAGGGTTTTTGTTTTATCATTCGTAAGGTAACAGTAATTAGAACTAATCTTTGTAGAGGGCGTCAATCTCTTCACAAGCAATTAACTACGTTTATCAAACTAAGCAGTGAATTAAACTACTCTTGCTAGGAGGTCGTCAATCTCCTTTCAAGCACTTAACTATGAGATTTAAACTAAGAATTGTCACTCAAGTATTTCGTCTAACACATAACAAGCATTAACTAAATTACTTATAAAACTAGAAATTGTAACAAAGAACATTACAAACAAGATTAACCAATGCGGTCGTCAATCGCACAATTAAGAAATATTGAAATAACCATTAACTATCAAAACAAGAAGCGTTCAAACATTCAACCATACAACTAAAGTAGAGTTTAGAGAGTACGGAATTGAGATGTTTGCAAGAATTATCTCCAGCTATTCCGGAGGGATTATCGTCAACGAGTCGAGCCTTAGAAGCTGTCATGGACTCCCGAGATGCTACGACTGCCGTGGTACCTACCGAATCTACGATTCAAGAAAACACTTGGGTTGTTATCCCTAAGAGGTTTGAGAATGTCTTCTCGATCAATCTGTCAGGAACCGGATGAGGGATCCTTCATCTATGGATGGATGATGAATGTAGCTGAGTTCTTGGCCTTTTGTTTCCTTCAAATCCCCTTTTCATTCCTCTGATATTTCTGGGGTTTAATGGCTTTAAAAACTATTTCGTAACTGAAGATTCCTTAAAATCTGCATTCGTAACGTTCGAATCCTATCAGATTGATTATTGGTCCGATCGGATGAAAATCACTATCCTCTAGACCGGTCAAACATAGCGCTTATCCAATCGGTGCGTGTCTTGAAAGTCAATCCAGTCGGTCATTGAGCTCATCCGGTCGGATAGATGTTCTTTTGGCTACTTTGAGCGCTGATTCTTCGTCTTCATCCCGGGTTTTGTCAAGTGATTCAGCTGAAAGAGAAACACAAGAAAAATGGTCTTAAATGACCAATTATTGAATAAAAAGTCGAAAAGCTAAGCAAAAGGCCAAATAATACAAAATCATGAAAAATAGCTTATTCTTGGCCTAAGAAGACGGTAAAAAGACTAAAACATGGCTCAAAATATGTACAAAAGTGTAACAAAAATGTACGAATCAACCACCCCGTGCTTTATTGGTTTGTTCGTCCTCGAACAAACGAAAGAATCAGTATCAAGAAGGAATGAAGGTAGTTAAATCAAAGAGTCATGTTGTGCATACAATACAATTTTGAAAATATAAACACTTTTGTCAAAAACTCTTAAGCTAAGCTCGTGTTACCTTTTCACCTTAAAATCAAAAGAATGCGTCCTCACAAAAGCGAAATATACTATTGATATGACCTGAGTAATGAGACCTAGATTGGATTAGACCTGGTCCAGGATCACTTAGAAAGTGCCCGGTAGGCTAACCTGCTATGCCCTTATGGAGTTCTGAGCTAACTTTCCCAGAGGAGGTCAGGAGAGCAGATTAAGGCGAGTTGAAGGAATTACCCTAGCTCAGGATAATCCTTGTCTGACTTAAGTTCTCAGATGAGATTAGGGTCAATAGGCCTAGAGTCATGAGAAACGTCCTGACCTGATACGAATCCCTTGAGAATGATTATAGGAGGACGGGCCTATGGAAGATCAGGCAACCTGGCTTTCTGGAAGGGAACAGGTGGGGACAACTTATCGTGATTATTTACATAACGACCCAAGATTCGCGGATTCTGTCTCCAAAATCCTGGAAGGGGTCCCCACTGGGGAAAATTATAAATAGCCCAGCCCAAAATATGAGAGAGGTATGACATTCTTGTGCATTCCTTTCATTGCTCAATGAAATACACGACACGCTTAACTGGCTTAAGCATTGTAGTGGTTTCCACCGGAAATCCTCCGGTGGTCCTTTCTAATGTGTTTGTGGGTGCAGGTCAGGTTTATTTACAGGGATATCGGAGTGTTTTCAAAGGAGAATATTTGGTTGGGGTTTGGCTATTTTCTGGTTGAAATAATTGGCGACGTCTGTATTTTAAACTTAGACGTGAGTAGAAAGGATGACATCAGATGGGCTTTAACAGAATCTGGTAGGGGAAATGGGTGGAATGCCGTCCTCCGCTACGCCAAGGGATGAGCTTGAAACATCAAGGCCACCGGCAATAGCTACGCCAGGCACAGCTCAATCCCCCTAGGGAGAAACGCATGCCGAAGGATCGCTGAACAATTCCTTCTTGAGGCAATTATCAGATCTTATTGGAAAAGCGGTGGAGGTGGCCGTGGAGAAGAATTTTGCTGAACTTTCAACACCTCCCCTTAAGGAAGGCCGGCCGTAAGAGACGGAGCTACCGCGTACAACCCGACGAATAACCAGATCTCCCCCTCAAGGAGATGAAGAAAGCTTTTCTGCTTCCAAAAGAGAAACTTCAAGCAAAATAAACCCAGATCTCACTGAGCAAATGCAGAATCTGCGGAAGAAAGTCAGCGAAGTGAAGTAGAAAATGGCTGGGGCGAAGGTAGGTCAGGCGCGACGGAGCACTCCATTCACGGAGGAGGTCATGAGGGATGATCTCCCAACTTCATATCGCTCCATGGGCTTTGAATATAATGGAACGACTGATCCATGGGATCAGCTGAGCCGATTCGAGATTGCGGCTACTTTACATAAATTTTCTGACACAGTCATGTGCCGAGTTTTTCCTACAACATTTACAAAATCAGCTCAGCTCTGGTTCAGTCAGCTTCCCCCCATTCCATTAGTAATTTTGACGAGTTAAGCTCTGCGTTCTTACACAAGTTCACCAGCTGTAGAAAGTACCCGAAAATGCCGTTGGAGTTATTTAGTTTGAAACAGAAAGAGAATGAAAGCTTAAGAGGGTATATGAAGTGTTTTACAGAGGCTAAGTTAGAATCTCGTTGGTTTCTGAGGAGATACTGATGAATGCACTGGCGCAAGCACTACTACAAAACTGGCTTTTCACGTCGGTTATTTTCACCATTTCACGTCGGTTTTGCAACCGACGTCTTAGCCACCGACGTGGAAAGTCACGTCATTTTCTGAAAACCGACGTGGAATGTCATGTCGGTTTTCAGAAAACCGACGTGGACTGTCACGTCGGTCTTCAGAAAACCGACGTGGAATGTCCCTTGTTTACGTCGGTTTCTTAAAAACTGACGTGACAGTATCACGTCGGTTTTCCAGAAACCGACATGACTTTCCACGTCGGTGGTTTAGACGTCGGTTTCAAAACCGACGTTGATTAGGAAAAAAACCGACATGAAACTTCTTTACATTGGTTTAAATATGTCAGAATCGATGTTGTTTAACATCAATTTTTTTGGTTTTTGTTGTTCCTGTTTATTTAAAAATAAATTCTAAATGCTGAAAATAAATTACATGAATCTCAATTTCACATCGAACAACCATTATCGTCAATATGTTCTAAAATTCAAATACATCAAACAACCAACATCATCAATATGTTCTAAAAGTCGAATGCAACGAGAGACAATCTATTGAGTCTAATTCATAGTTCGAATTTCCCATACCAAATCAAAGTGAACTCATAAATGCACATATTCTAGAACCATGAGTATATAATTAAAACCTTACACAAGATTCATTTATTTTGAATTTCAAGACAATATCTCGGTCATTGAGCTTGAACTTCTTCGATACTCTCTTGAGGAAATGAGTCGCTATCACCAAATATCTGCAATTAATTACCTAATATTTTTAACATATCAAAAAATAATTAAACCAAGTCTATTTGCTAATAATTAGAAAGAAAGGGAAATCATCATCTCGATTTTAACCCAATAAAGCATATAGTCGTGACCGAACGTTCGCACACGACTAGGTCYGTTGTATTCGACTTGCATACATATAGTACCCCATTTTCTTATATTGTAAATCAAAATCTAGTCCAACCTAAATAACTTTAATAATACACAAGTTAACCTGAAATAATTGATTTTTTTTAATATTAGGTTGATATAATTTTAAAGTTGAAAGTTCACATACACATGACACAATACAGATTAACAACATTATCCATGTAAATAGAGAAGTTCAGATTTTTTTTAAATATACAAGTTATTTCAAGAATAACTCCAATGAGAGCAAAAAAAAAAAAAAAAGGCCGGATTCAATTTGATACCGGGCCTTCAACCCAACCTACAAATAAGACGAAACCCTAATCGCAGACCTTAACATGGCTGGTGTATTAATCAATTAAAAGGGATAAACAAAAAGTTTGATTCTAGACAACCTAAACGATAAATGGGTTCAGGTTAATAAATCTAACACGAATGAGGTACACGTTCTACATGAATTTTTAAGGCTCAACCCAACCTACAAACCCAATGACAACCTGAATTCGGGCTAAACACAATCAAAACTAAACTAATTTCAAAACACAGCTTTTCATCACCTGCATAAAGTAAAATATAAGAAAAGGGCAAAATAGAAACACACAGACAAAAGGCATAACAAACCAACCTTAAGGCGTGCAGTAGCCTTGCTCGCCACCAAACGGGTTTCAAAAAAATGGAAAGCTCCTATTAGGTCAAATATTTCGGGAATTAAAGCACCAAGGACCGCAAGCATAGCCCACCTTGCATGAAGTACTTCAAAACTGCATAATAATACGGATTTTACAAATAAGAGATGTTTATTTAAACTTGTGGGCGATGATAAAATATCTATTCACACTAAGAAAAGAGGTGTGCTCACTTAAACAATTTCTGCAAGGCCAAAAGATCCCGACTTAAACCTGCAATATCAAAACCATAATCAATTATGTAAATACATCAATTGTGGTAAGTCAATCTCTAATAATTGTTAACTATAGCCAAAAAAGATGGTGTTAAGATGCTTGTATATTGGGCAAGCTCACACTCAAATAGGGTTCAAATGGCTATTAATCTGAAGTCTGTAGATTATGAATCCATTGAAGAGAATTTCTATAGAGCTAAAAGGATTAAAATAAAAAGGATTTTATTAGATTAAATTGAGTGGCATATTTAAAGTTGGAGTAAAATGTTTTTTTGGTATAATTACCTGTTAAAGGGCTGAAAGCAATAGGCGAGACGATGCTAGCAAAGGAATATATGCCTGTAATGCAACCTTGAGCCTTTCCCTGTTAGCATCCAATCATCCAAACTTATGTAAGATAATAAAAAAAAATTCTTTTTACTTATTTTTGGAGTTTAAGAGCAAACTAAAAATCAAATCAATATCAGCTAGTAACAGTCCACCAACTTGGTCCAGTTTGTTTAGATACAATACTCCGTAATTGGAAGTACAATAAGAAATTTAAAACAATGCAATGAATAATTAAATAAATTAGTTTAGAAAATAAAAAAAGGTAACATACACATGGCAGGGCAAATGTAGAAACAACGGTTATCATTGCAGCTGCATACGGAACCTGCCCATATATTATGAAGTTATTATTTATTTTTTTGAATATAACATTTTCTTTTTAAATACTCCTCAATATATCATAATACGGTTATAACATTTCCATATGAACGATGTACTGTTGTTCGATTATTTACATTACAAGGAACTAAGGATCTCCAATCTCAGCTAAGGCACAGGATGTATTTTTTTTTCCTCCTAATCTTTTTGACCCAACATGTCATTGCTCGTGATTTATAATTTTTGAAAAACACTATTCACTCATCGTCACTTTTCAAATCACCAATCATATACAATTATAATTTCACTAAAAGAACATGACATCAAACTAACTTATCATGTTTCGTCGACTACCACCTCCAATCTCATCAAACTGCAAGCCATACAAATTATTTGATTTTTATTTAAAATAATTTTTGAGAGGTGGGCCGACGAACATTAACTAACCATAAAAACTACAGGGGCAGCCAAAGGGAAAATAACTGAACGGAGCAGTAAATCAGAAGCACCTGATAAACAAAAGTTGCACACATTGTTTTTGTTATCCATGTGTGGAATACATATAGCCCGCGCGAATGCATTACTATTCAAGTAGAGCGATGGCTAAAGAAATCGGCTCCATTCTCAACATCGTCTGTTTTGATGCTTCCACATTGAGCCATTAGTATTCTGTAGATTCTCTTGGAACAAACTTCGCCCAGTCGTCTATCGTCGCCCAATAAGCCTTCCGTGTTCAGATCCTTGAGCAGAAATTCTTTCTCGTGCACCTGATTAGTTTTGTTTAATATATTAACTAACTCCCTATGGTATATATATGTTTAAGCATTTTTTTTAAGGGAGCTTATGTCTCTCATTGATAGTCGTCGAGACTCACCGATTTAGTAGGATCCATATAAACTCTGAGAAGAGATTTCATAGTGGGGTATTTCTTCCATATAGCTATGGCAAACCGTGGCTGCACCTTAGGGATAGCTACCAGAGCCTTTAGCCTGCATCATAAAATGAATGCTATCATCTGAACCACAAATAAGCATCTGCGAGAACACTGAACACCAATTGATGAAGAGTAGATTTAGAATTATTATTATTATTAATAAAGGCTGATTTCCATTAAAATTCACATTGGAACACATGTCACAATGAACACAAAYTTGTTAGGAATATGTGTAAACTGATTGTTTGTAACTTCAGCCATCCTTGGATCAATTGTTGCCAGAGATTTTCCTTACAATAAAAAGGAAAAAAAAGACCCACCAAAAACAAACAAAAAACAAAAACACAGGATTGGACACGCGAAAGTAGTATGTTACGACTTGAAGTTCTACAACTGAATTTTAAAAACAAGAACTAGACAAACCAGTTACATCATTATCTATAACAATTACATCCAGTTGTTACCCTCTACTAAGGCACAAACATTGTATTACAAAGATTGAAAATGTCTTGCCAAATAATAGCTAAACAATGTTGTTATGAACCTTTTTTTACACGTTTATAACCAAAGGAAGGGGGAACATTGGAGCAGAAGGAGAGGGATTGGCAACGTTTTATACGTTTTATTTTAATTAATTTATTTGGTAATAAGTTGTTAAGTTAACAAGTCAAAGCTGGGCCTGAGGCCCTTAGGGTTCATTTTTTTTTTAAGTAATAGGTTTAGGAGAACTCGTAAGATTATTCCAAGGAGAATATATTGTTCTCGGTTGTTGCTCTAATAATATCAACATTATTTTGTGCCCTTGACTCCATCAAATATAYTACCCAAKCCTATGTTAACAAGTCAAACTAGCTTCAACAAAACTTATCTCGGGGAATGAGATCATAMAACTTCAGAGGTTCATCCTAAATCGAAAAAGATCATGCCCATTAYCAAGTGATATAGAAGTTGACAGACTGATGACGAACAAACAAATCTTYGCCCATTCAATTTGGAAGTACTTACCACAAGTCCTTCTTGATCAAATTCTTCTCAGCGCAATCTTTAGGGATAATGGATCCATTTGCATTAACTGATAACCGTGTCAACTTTTTTCTGCACCAAATATCAGAGGAAATGAGATTAAGCATCAAATAATCATCCAAGCCTAGCCTAGATCATTCTATAATTGGGTTTRTCATGCGATTCTAACCAGTCAGGTTAATCGTTCAAAAGCTATCAAGTACAGCTGAAATGCTGACTCTGACATGAAATAATTTCCTAAGCGAACAAATTATTTTTTGTATAACATATGTCTATATGAGTAAGAACTGCGAGACTTTGAGTCTATTTTATCACTTCAACTCATTCTTAACATATGCAATATTCATACAATCCAACACGCCTGCACACACACACAAACACACATGTTTTGTTTTGTTTTGTTTTGTTTTGTTTTCCTGAAGGTAAAGCACAATTATGGCTTACCTAAATTGGCAAGAGGCAAGACTACATGTCAGACCAGCTACGTGTTCTGCTAATTCAGCTTCATCAACACACTGCCTCGAATGCACTCTAAAATAATGAGTGGCTAATTTTGTTAAAACCTATAAAAGATTRAATTAATCAGATGTAAATTTACGTAAGATATAATCATAAGATCTAGAGTATTTCGTGYACTCCAAGTTCATCGCTTCAATTACCTCCTCTATAGCAGGCCGCTTCCAACCTGTGTTGTTTGCAGGGTTCTTGTACTGTGCTTGTTCCCTACACCAGTAGCACCAAGAGAATAGTTGATAAATATACAAATGTAATGAATGAAGTATCAAAAACTACAATTTAACAACCACTTTCCAGAAGAAATTACCAACAAGTCATTTAAATTGTGCTAAACAATACAAACAAGCCTTTTTAAAATGAGAGGCGCAGTCATAAAAGGCTTAAACCCCGTTTGTTGTTTTTATGGATACAATTTAAAGATTCATGCTCTGAAGCTGAACTTGCTAYGGTCAGGTACTCATAGCAATCGCAAAATATCATGACTATTGGATAAAGCAAGAACGAACCATCAATGTAGTAATTACCAAATTTACGGTTTAAGCATCAAAATTAAAAAACCAACCCGGGCTTATTACTGCTTCATTACTAACTTCAAGATTCAATCTCCAGGGGATGTGTGAACTAATTKCAAATATCCCTCAAGGTATTGAAAACAACCCGGGCAATTCRTGAAATAAAAACGAATATCAAGGGGGTGCTTGTAATTTTGAAAGATAGCTGGGCTTTTTTCTTTTAATTTGTAATTAATCATATTTCCAATATTTTGGGGCTAATAATATAGACGATATATTTTCAKGTTTTCAGTCTGGTGACCATACTGATGTTTTTCCTTTAAATCTGCAATCTTTTACCCTAAAATATTACTTATCCATATGCGTATGCAACAGGTCATTGGTATTTAAACCTCATCAAATTCAATTGACTACTTATAGCTGTAATCCATGCTCGGTATAGTTTTATCATTTAACAATACACATAAAAAGCACAAAACTACAACTATTTAAAAAAAAAAGGGGGGGGGAAATCAAACTTACATTCTCTCAGCACCGCATGCAAAGGCTCTGGACTTCGTAGAGGGGAGCGTCGCTATCTTCGGCGGAGACGGCCTCAACCACGGAACCAACGTCCATAATTTGGGGCCCACTCTGTGGGTTCGTATTCGACTCCATGAATAACTAAACTTCCACGAACGTGAATTGCAGTAAATTGTTTTCTTGATGCTTCCTCCTGGTCCTCCACGCCGGGGCCTCAAACCTAACCCTAGAACGCATCCTCAAATTGA
>BMAC01000140.1:1089202-1131997 GCA_014905375.1 Phtheirospermum japonicum
TCAATTTGAGGATGCGTTCTAGGGTTAGGTTTGAGGCCCCGGCGTGGAGGACCAGGAGGAAGCATCAAGAAAACAATTTACTGCAATTCACGTTCGTGGAAGTTTAGTTATTCATGGAGACGAATACGAACCCATAGAGTGGGCCCCAAATTATGGACGATTTTATTTATGGTATTTTAACATTTTTTTTAATATAATCTTTCACGTCTGTTTTGAAAACACCGACGTGAAATATTTCAAACCACGTCGGTTTTTAAAGGAACCGACGTGAATGCTTACTTATCACGTCGATTTTTTAGAAAACCGACGTGAAAACCTTTTCACGTCGGTTTTTCAAAAACCGACGTGGATGGGCCGATGTGAAAAGCCAGTTTTGTAGTAGTGAAGGGCTCAGGAGAGGCGAGATATTCCAGTCATTAGTGGTAAAACCAGCCAAAAATTTTTAAGAGCTCTTGGAAAGAGCGTAGAAATATATCCATTTAGAGGAGGCTTTGAAGCTAAAGGATGAAGGGGAGAGAAGGCGGGAGCGACCTGACAGGATGACCACGAAAAATCCCAGGACAGACCTGGTAGGAGGAAGCCCCTGATTTGAACAGTACACGCCCCTGGCTTTGCCCCAGAGTGAAATTTTGCAGGCTATGGAATGGCATCCTGATCTTAAATGGCCCAGGACTTATTCCCAAAAGCCATGAAAGGAAAAATCCGACCGGTTCTGCCGATACCATTACGAGTATGGTCATGACACAGATGAGTGCTCTCATCTGAAGGATGAGATTGAACGGATGGTGCAGGCAGGGCACCTCAAGAAGTTCGTGCGAGCAAAAAGAGAACATCCCAGATCTGGCTCGTACAGGACTGATCAAACCTAGACCAGGCAAAAATGAAATAGTACCCAGGCAAGTGTGCCCAGGGGAAACCAAACTAAAAAAGTGTGCGGTGATATTGATGATAACAGGGGGCGAATGGGATGAGCATTCTAGACGAACCCAAAATAGTTATGTCCGAGTTGCAAAGGACTTGGTCAGAAAATCACGTGAGGTGGGTCAGATAACCCTAATCAAGACCATATGTTTCGGATCAGAAGATGAGAATGGAATATTGGCTTCTCACATGGACGCCCTTGTCATAAAAGCCAATATTGCCAATTATAATGTGAGACAAGTATTTGTTGATACGGGAGCTCGACTGATATTCTGTTCTATGATTGTTATCGAAAGTTAAAGCCAGATGTGGAAATGGAAGAAGTGACAACTTTGTTAGTAGGGTTTGCTTGAGGAGCTTTGAAGCCGATAGGGGCAGTGAAACTTTTGGTAACGTTGGGAGAAGAACCGTTTAGATTAACTAAGACGGTGCAATTCTTGGTAGTGGATGCACCATCTTCATACAATGTTATGCTGGGAAGACCATCCCAGAGCCAATTCCAGGCACTGATCTCGGTATACCATATGAAGTTGAAGTTCCTTGCTCAGGATGGAACAGGTCAAGTTAAGGGTGACCAATATACGTCCAGACAAGTGTACGTCGAGTGTATTAGACGTAATGAGGAAAAGAGATAAAATAAAAGAGCCAGAATGGAGGACACAGCACCAGAGCTGTCCTGGCGGGAGGAGGGCTTGATGATGGTAGAGGTGGTCCCAGGGGATGATAGTAGAGTTCTGAGAGTGGAAACGACTCTGAGCCCAGAAATTCTGGTAGACCTGGTTCATTCTTTGAGAAAAAATGCCGATGTTTTTGCTTGGTCTCCTCAAGACCTGGTGGGGATAGATCCAGCAGTCGTAGAACACCGCCTCAATATCAGCCCTGGAGAGAAGCCAGTTAAATAAAGGAAGCGTAACTTCGGTCCTGAAAAGGAAGCAATCATCTTGGATGAAGTCGAAAAATTGGTGAAGGCTAAGCACATTCAAGAAATATAATTCCCAGAGTGGCTTTCTAATGCGGTGTTGGTCCTCAAAACTCAGGAGGATTGGCGTATGTGTGGAGATTTCAAGATCTCAATCGTGTCTGCCCTAAGGACCATTACCCATTGCCAATGATAGAACAATTGGCTGATTCCACGTCTGGTTGTGAGCTGCTAAGCATGATGGACGCCTCGTAAGGGTATCATCAGATCAGGCTAGCTGAGGAGAACTGGAAGCAGGTTAGTTTTATAACCTCAAAGGGGACCTATTACTATGTGGTCATGCTGTTTGGGCTCAAGAATGCGGGCGCCACATATCAACGATTGGTGGATAAGATGTTTAAGGCTCAGCTGGGACGGAACATGGAGGTGTACGTCGACGACATGTTAGTCAAGAGTGTGAAGGCAGCCTCGCATGTGGATGATCTAAAGGAAACTTTTGACACCTTGAGAAGATACAGGATGAATCTCAACACCAAGAAGTGCGCGTTTAGGGTAGGAGCTGGGAAATTCCTGGGGTATATGGTTACAGAAAAGGGGATAGATGCCAACCCAGAGAAGGTAAGAGACATTATGGACATGCATCCCCCGAGGAATGTCAAGGAAATGTAGTGTTTGGCGGACCAAATTAACGCTCTTAGGAGGCTCGTCTCGTGCTCAGCTGAGAAAAGCCTACCATTATTATAGTCCTTGCGCAAGAAAGCTCGGTTTCAGTGGAGTGAGGAGTGTCAGGAGGCATTTCAGATGTTGAAGGAGCACCTAGCTAACATGTCACTGCTCACCAAGCCAGTTCAGGGAGAACCATTGATCTTGTACTTGTCTGTCGGGCAGCAAGCTGTGAGCACGGTCTTGCTAAGAGAGGAAGGCAAAATGCAAAGGCCAGTATATTATTGGAGCAAGGTGCTGCATGATGCTGAAATCCGATATGTGGAGGTGGAGCGAGACATGCTATCCCTGGTTGGGATGGCACGTAAGTTGTGCCCTTATTTTCTTTCACACAACATAGTAGTGCGGACTAACCTACCTTTGAAAGCCATCATGGATAAGCCAGAGGCCTAAGGATGTCTGGTCAAATGGATTATCAAACTTAGTGAGCTTGATATTGCTTTTGAAGCAAGGACAGACATTAAATCCCAGGCGTTGGCTGATTTTATGCAAGTGATGACCAACTCTCCTGAGGATAAGAAGGAATGGACAATTTATACAGATGGCTCGGTAGGAAGCCTAGGTTGTGGTGCGGTCATAGTATTAAATGACCCGAAAGGTGTTACCACTGAGTATGCAGTACGGATGAACTATCCCTTGTCTAATAACGCGACAGAACATGAGGCTATTTTGAGAGGAGTTCAGATGGCAAAAGATTTGGGGCAGAGCAGGTATGCGCACGAGTTGATTCTCAGCTCGTATGCAGGTAGATAAATGGAGAATTTGAAACAAGATATGAGTACATGCAAAAATATCTAGCTCAATTTCGGGAATTAGCTAGTGCATTGGGAGCTCTGACTTTCCACCAAATCCCAGAGAAGAAAATGGGCGAGAAGATTACTTAGCTAAAATAGCTAGCTCAACAGTGGATTGCATGGAAGGGTGATCACTCTATTGATGGCATACCAGGAATTCGGGGAAGACAAGGTATACTCAGTAGACGAGGAAGAAGTTTGGCGCTCTCCTATCAAAGCATATATGGAGAAAGGAGAGCTTCCAGATAGCAAGAGGGAAGAAATAAAATTAAGGACCAGGTCATCTCGGTTCTACTTGATTAAGGGAGAGCTGTTTCGAAGGGGGTTCAGGAAACCCCTTTTACGGTGCCTAAGACCAGGGGAGGGTACCCATGTCCTTAAAGAAATCCATAAAGGATGTTGTGGCAATCACATGGGTGCCATAGTTTTGTCATGAAAGATCTTGAGGGTAGGCTACTTTTAGCCACAACTGAGGAAGGAAGCAGAGGATTTTGTCCGGGCATGTGACAAGTGTCAGAAGAGCTCACCCTTAATACATAGGCCTAAAGAGGAGCTCATGACAATGAGCTCTCCTTGCCCGTTTGCCAAATGGGAAATAGACCTTGTAGGACCATTTCCCACAGCCCCCGCCCAAAAGAAATTTTTGATCATGGCCATTGACTATTTTAGCAAATGGGTGGCAGCTGAGACCTTGGCATAAATTACAAAAGATGTGGTAATGTGTTTTTTGTGGAAAAATATAGTGTGTCGATTTGGAATCCCAATGATTTTGGTCTATGATAATGGCACTCAGTTCATGGGAGCCAGAATCAAAGTTTGGTGTACTCAAATGAAAATCAATCAACATTTCACATCTGTTTACCATCCGCAAGCCAATGGTCAAGTTGAAGTGACCACCCGCATTCCCGTAAAAGGAATCAAAGCACGCCTGGAGAGATCAGGAGTCAAGTGGGTGGAGGATCTCGGTTCAATCCTGTGGGCATATCGGACTAATCCCAACGAGAGCACCGGAGAAACGCCATTTAGCCTGGTATACGACATGGATGCTATGGTCCCTGCGGAGATCAGTATGGAAACCCATAGAGTTCAGAACATTAATGAGGAGCAGAATGAGCTATTGACATGAGATGACCTTGATTTGGTAGATGAAAAAAGGGAAAGAGATGCCTTCAGAATGGAGCACATTAGGGGGCGAGTCAAAGCAGCCTATGATAAATCTGTAGTGAAAAGACATTTCCAAGTGGGAGATCTGGTTCTTCGCATATATGATTTAGGGAAAGCAAAAGGAAAGATGGATGCTACCTGGCAAGGGCCTTTCAAAGTTACAAAAATCCTAAAAGGGGGAGCGTATGAGTTGGAAAAGTTAGATGGAATTAAATTACCACTAGCTTGGAACATATCAAACTTACAGAAATATTATGTACGAAAAATGAAGCCTAATTTTTATAATAAATCTGATTCGCATGTCTTTGCTTTATACTAGTTTTAACGCAAGGATTGGCTAAGGACGGATGCCCATAGAATTCCTGACCTGATTGTGAGTATGAAAAATTTAACGCCAGGATTGTCAAAGGGCGGATGCCCATAAAATTCATGACCAGATTGTCAGTTTAAAATTTTAAAGCCAGGATTGGCTAAGGGCGGATGCCCATGAAATTTCTTGCCTGATTGTCAATTTAAAAATTTTAAAGCAAGAATCGGCTAAGGGTGGATGCCCCAATTTTCCTGACCTGATTGTCAGAAATTCCAGAATTAGCTAAGGGTGGATACCCCAAGAATTCCTGATTGCCAGAAATGCCAGAATCGGCTAAGGGTGAATGTTCATAAAACTCTCGACCTAATTGTCAGAAAGTCAGGATTGGTTAAAGATGGATGTCCCATTTAGTCTATCTTCTGAGATAATTCAGATTGATTAAAGAAATATCATGAGTACTCAAACAAAAGTTCTTGCCCAGAAAATTCGCATTCATCACAAAGTCGAATCTGGAATTACATCAAATGAGAAACATGTACGCCTTCTTACAAAATGAAATTTGGTGAGTTTGATTACAAATGAAATAAACTAAGAAGCGAGAAAACTCATGAGAAAGCCCAAAGATTCATCCATGGGAGGCAGAAGCCCTCCAGTTGGAAGCCAGAATCCAGCGAGCATGCCACAGCTCGTGCTCTGTTTCATGGAGGCGCTGGCGATATCTGTCGGCCTGCTCAGAAAATGGCATGAGCTTCACTGGCGGAGACGATTAGTTGACTTACTGACTCAGTCAGGTCGGCCTTCTCCTCCTCCAGTTGACAATTAAGTTGACGGAGCTCGATTCACTCACGTTTGTAGTGGCATTTTTTCTGCCTTTTCCCTTATAGAAGTTGGCATATTTGGGAAATTTCCTCCCAGAGGGCTAACACTTTATCAGTAAGTTTGAGGTTTTCAGCAAATAGAGAAATGTTTTTTCGCCTAACAATATCAATTTCCTCAAGTATGGACGGAGAAGCCATAACAAAAAAGATGAAAAAACACAAGGAACGGCGCATGTATATAAAGGGCATAAGCACGTGCATTCCATAACGAGAAAGTACTAGGGTTTCCTTAAAACCAGGAAACCCTAAATATTATTACAAAACGGCAAATATTTTTTGCAACCAGGGAGCATGCAGGAGACAGATCAGCCACACAAGCAAAACAAACAAAGGATCTATCAAGAGCAAGAGATGAATAAAGCCATACTAGCCTAAATCCATGCATCTAACTCTTCTGCCAGCCGCTCTACTGCATCTTCCGCCAAGGCTCCAGGAGATGCCCCCCCTGGCAGCTCACCCAGACCGGCGAAGGTTGGGGAGGGAGTAGATGTGGTCAGGGCAAGAGCCAGGCCTTGATCTGAATTAAGGTGCCTCTGGAGCAGCTGGTGGAGCATTAAAGGTCGTGAGAATGTGCCCGATAAAATCGTGGGTGTCTAGCCTGTGTAGGTAATCTTTCTCAGGAGAGTATCAGAAGGATGTGGGCTCAGGTGACTGCTTCAAGGGCTCCGTGCGGTCAAAAGGAAGTGTGGGGTCTCCTGGGCCCATTTGGCCTGAGCATCCAGAGCAAGGTGGTAATACACCTCAGCCTCTGGAGCCAATAAATGATAAAGTTGTTCTGAGCCTAGGAAAGCTCGAAGGGTGGTGTCCCGGGTGATTTGAATCAACCTTAACCCTTCTTCTAAGTTAAAGAACTCCGTCTGCCATTCTTCACGTGATCGGGCCACCGTTTCGTCTGCCAAGCTCCAGGACTCAGCTAGAGCTTCATCTCACGCCTCGGCCCTAGCCATTTCCAGCATTTTCAACTCTACCTTCTTCACTTCCTCCAGCTCTTGCTCGATCTTCTTCAGTTTGGTTCCTCTCTCCTTGCATAGGTCGCGCAACTTTCTCTCTTTCTCCTGCAACCTCTTGTGTTCCTTGGTCAGGTCAACATTCATCAGGGGCCCCTAGCTCTTGCAACCAAGATGGACCTCTTGGTTGCCGCCTGAAAGGAAAAGGAGACTTAGCAAAAAAAAAGGAGAGTAGGTGAAGAATAATTTACCCTCGCCTCATCCTGGCACAAGAACTCGATGAGATCAGGGTTGGACCACTTCTCTAGGATGGCCCTATCTGCACTCGGACACTGCCCTTGGATGAACTAAACTACTAAGGGACCAGGGCAGTTCAAAACGGATTTAGTGAACCAGGTATCATTTGGGGTGGTGATCTTAACCCCAGAGCCTGACGCCCCCCTTGTACCAGCGCGCGGCCTCTTCGCTGGCCGCTCTGTCTTCTCCCTAGAATCTGAGGGAACAATATCTTCTACCTCTGGCTCAGTAGGGTTCTGGGGAGTGCCTGATCCGCTGGCTTCAGCTTGGGTAGGCTCAGACACTAGAGCTCGTTGCTCTGACCTCGCAACTGATCCCTTTTGGCGAGCGGCCATGATTGCCTGCATCATGTTTTCTAAGGAAATATGGACAGAGGTTAGTTAAAAATTATCATAAAATACAAGACAAGCAAAACATAAGAAAAATTCAGGACTATCAAGGTTCTTTACCAATCTTGAGGGTTAAAGGGTTGTTCTCCTCCCGATCATTGAAGAAATTTATGGCGGAAAGGACGAGAAGTTAGGAGATATGAAAGCCATTTACATTCAAGGTAGAAATGATACTCTAAAGTCAAGGAGATCTGTCTCTTACTGACAGATGCGGCTGAGCTGGCAATTGCTCAATAGATTTGGGAGGGAAGCCCCAATCCTTTGAACAATGCACAAAGAAAAACTTCTTATGCCAGGATTTGTTGGAGGAAGGGATGTCGGTAAGAAACTAAACACATGCCCTGGCACATAGGTAAAAATAGCCTGGAGCAGAGCTCTTGACTTGGAAGAGATGGAAGAAGGTCTGGGTTGTTGGATCAAGGCCATCATATCGCATGGAAAGATTGTAACTTATAATAGTCCTAAAGCAATTGGGAACAAACTGGTGAACCGGGATTTTGTACAATCGGGCTATCTTTAATATTAGCGGGTTCACCGGGAGGCGCAGACCTGCCTGGAATTGGTCAACGAAGAGGGTCAAGTGGCCGGCCGGTGCTTGGTATGCCATTATGCCGCCACTAGGGTTAACTAATTCAAACTCCTCTGGCACCTGGTATTTATACCTCAGATTATCCAACGTTCTATCATTAAGGATGGAGCAAACATATGGCCGGCTGGGGATATAAGGGGGATACTCGAAAGTCGGCGACAATGAAGCCGATGTTTCCAGAGAAGAATGAGCAAAAGAAGAATCGGCGGAAGGAGAAGGGGAGGAAGGAAAATCGGCAGACGAAGAAGATGAGGGCCTTGACATTATTGGAAAAGTAATAAAGGTCGGTAAAATAACTGGCGATGGAGATGATCGGAAAACAATAAGCTTGAAGATGATACTGGATCGTTAAGGAGAAAAGGCAGAGAGAGTGCGTCTGTGGAGTTGAAAATATGAAAAGTGAGGAAGAAAGAGAAGACAACGGGAATAAAAGAAAAGGGACATTTTCAAAAAAACAAAAATTGAGGAAAAATCGGAATCTCGATGGGATTCTCGCATTTAATTCCTGTCAGATGAACAATACTCTAGGTGATGAGCTGGAACGTCAACTGTTGCTGGGTATGGTAGTCGCCGCTGACCTAACAATAGTGCAGTACTCGAGGAGACGTGTCAGGATGGTAACCATTTTTGGATATGGACCTTTGCTAATAATGTCAATAATTAGATCAAAAGGCGGATTTTTTGGGATTTGTACAGATACGGAAATTTAGAATTATGACAGATCTACCCCAACCATTTTTTTTTTGGGATATGACCTGAGTAAGGAGACCTGGATTGAGGTAGACCTGGTCTAGGTTTACTTAGAAAGTTCCTGGTAGGCTAACCTGTTGTGCCCTTGTGGAGTTCTGAGCTGACTTTCCTAGAGGAGGTGAGGAGAACAGATTAAGGCGAGTTGAAGGAATTAACCTAGCTCAAGATAATCTTGGTCTGGCCTAAATTCTCAGATGAGATTAGGGTCAAGAGGTCTAGAGTCAGGAGAAACGTCCTGACCTGATACGAATTCCCTGAGAATGATTATAGGAGGATGGGCCTATGGAAGATCAGGCAACCTGGCTTTCTGGAAGGGAACAGGTGGGGACCACTTGTCGTGATTATTTGCATAACGACCCGAGATTCGCGGATTCTGTTTCCAGGATCCTCGAAGGGGTCCCCACTGGAGAAAATTATAAATAGCTCAGCCCCAAGGCTGAGAGAGGTATGACATTCTTGTGCATTCCTTTCATTGCTCACTGAAATACACGACATACTTGACTGACTTAAGCATCGGAGAGGTTTCCACTGGAAATCCTCCGGTGGTCCTTTCTAACGTGTTTGTAGGTGCAGGTTAGGTTTATTTACAGGGAGATCGGATTGTTTACAAAGTTTAATTTTTTGTTGGGGTTTGGCTATTTTCTGGTCGAAACAACTATGGTGCATTCATTCGCTCGTTTTTCTCAAAAGGTAAGTGTATACGCTCGGATCGACATAAACATGCATTCAACGACTCGTGAAAATCAAAGACTCGTACATAGCATATGTGTGCACATTCAGTCAATAATCGGATTAGGACTTTTTAGGGATGTAATGTAGGCTCTTTGGTAAGGTATGTCATATATAAAGATGTGTGGCTAACTTGCGAACAAATGCAATCAATAACTCACTCAATCAAACATTTTTAAGCATAGAGCATAGTTTTGCTCCTAAATCCTCCCAAAACAACCATGCACCATTATTTTTAGCCTTTTATTACTAATATTATTTCTAACCCTAAAACCCGAATACTTGCCTTTGTACAAAGACTTTATTCTTAATATCTAGATGCTCTTAAAGAACTCACACACCCTTGATTTCATCTTTTTTTTTCTTTTCTTTTCTTTCTTTTTTTTTTCTTTTCTTTCCTTTCTTTTTGTTTCCTTTTTTCTTTTAATTATAAACTCCAGTAATCCCTACCCTACAATCGTCAATCGAAATAGAAAAATAATAAATAAACTCTCATCTCACAAACTTAAATGAAGTAAGAGCTATAATGATGCTCATGGCTGACAAAGAGATGAAATAAAGGATCAAAAGGGCTTATTAGGAATTTATAGTGGTTTTTATTTTTAAATATAGCTGGAATGGGGTTTTATATATGCCTATCATCATTTTCAAAACAAAATATACACATCCGACTTCATAGACTTCTCAGAACACTATTCGAATCAAAGCATGAAATGTTGATAAACACACAAAGCTCCTTACTAGGGTTTTATTCAAACTTTGAAAGCAGGTGATCGAGTTTCAAAAGCTTCGCAAAATTGCTAAAGACTATGTGTTGTTTTAAATAATTATATATATATATAAGTAGGTTTGAAAATATTTGCACTAAACAAGCTCAAAAGACTCCAACGATAGATCACGCAATACAAGATTTCGACAGGCAAGCCATTACAAACACAAATAAGCATGGGAATGATTTCAACTTATGTTGACATAAACAATTCGTCGATCCATACGTCGTCACAAAGAAAGAATCAAACAGAACCATTCAACCAAAATGACTACGCATGCATAATATACGACAACCCCCTACACACAAAAGTAAGCAATGTTCGCATTGCTATCATAAAAATCAAAACAAGGAATAAGGGAAACGTCGAATCAATTATCATGCGAATAGTTAGTTGAATAGTTACAACGGACACTATGTACATAACAGAAAAATCATACAAAAATCAAACACTAAAAATGAAAAACGAGAGTTAGGATAGAAAGTGATACTATACTGGGCTCGGGCCCGCCTACATTTCCATGCAAACGGAGGGGAAGATGGAACTTTGTAAATGAGGGTGACGGTTCTGCAGAGTTATCCAGTCGAATTTTGCTTCCATCCGGTCGGATGGTAGTACAGTTGGTTTTGTCCGACCGGTTCCTGAGCCTTTCCGGTCGGGCGGTAGTACAGTTGGTTTTGTCCAATCGGTTTCTCGAACCAATCCGGTTGGATGGTTCTCTAGAAGGTTTTGTCCGACCGTATTTCTGCACCATCCGGTCGGATGTTCTGAAATTGCTCAATTTCGTCATTCCCTACACACTTAACAAACCATTATCAAATCTATCTAACTCCAGCTTATCACACACAAAAATATGTACAAATAAGAAACATAAAAATAAAAATAAACAAAACTATGGACAAAAATGATGCAAACTTGGGTTATCTCCCAAGAAGTGCAACTTTTAACGTCTTTTGCTCAACGACTTACAAAGGTGATATTATCCGAGATCCAGAAATAAATGACGATCGTGCCACGCATTAGTGTTCTCCAACAGAAATAGAGGGTAATGAAGATCACCAAGGTGGGCTCGATGAGTAGGTCCCATGATTAGAGAAATAAAAACTCCAATCGGCTTTGGAGGTTGAAAACATGAGTAATAGATCACCGAGAAGAGATTGAGAGTCAGCCGGAGTGTGGAATAATGTTCGGTCACCGGAATGACTAGGAAATTGGTCGAACAAAATGAATGATCATCGACCGACCCAAACTCCTTCTGGATTGCCTCTTCTACAACTTCAACGTTAAGATTGATCAAAGCCTCGGGCAAAACGCAATGCGGCTCAACAAACATAACTTCCTCCAAATCCAGTAACACAACTCCAACATCTCCACAAAGAGTAAGTAAGTCCGAGTCGCCAACATCCTCGCTCGGAACCTCTAATGACGTCACTCCTACACTATTATCCACAACTTCATCAAAAATCGCAAAATAGGCGATCTCAACCAAATCCTCAATCTCCATCTCCTCACACACCTCCCCCAAACAAGCATTCAAGCTTGAATCACCAAACTTCAAAGTGGGCTCCACTACATCAAAAATTAGCAGCTCGTCAAAAGTAAGTTGCTCCTCCTTATCACGGAAAACTGAGCAAGGATCATTATCAAATGGGGTATCGGAATGATAGTAGATTTGTTGGTTTTCCCTCTCCTTTAACAATCTTTCCACATAAGCCTATACTTAACCCATCATCGTATCCATTTTCTTCATGAATTGCTCAGTCGATTGTGAAAATTCGTCCCATGACGAATGGTCTCAGCTTCTAGATCTTGCTGCCATGTCAAAAATTGATCGTTTGGTTTATATTCATCATAGATCGGGTAGTAGGGAATTGAGTCGGAAAGGGCATAAGAATCATATCTAGGATCGGAAGAATTAAATTTGGGTGGAGCATACGAGTCATATCCCGTGTAATAAGAAGGTGAGGGGGAGGGAGCGTATGAAGGTTCAAAACCGGGATCATAAGAACTTTCATTAAGGATCTGGTGGTAGGAACTATGTGGTGGGGGGTGAGGTTCAAAACTCGGATTGTAGTGGTTGGGCGAAGTATGTTGATCATTAAGGATCGAGTTGTAAGAAATCGGAGGTGGGGTCGATTCAGATGAGTAGAATGACCCCATGAAACATTCATACACTTCCTCCCACGTGTTCAAGGAATCGGGCTCTAAACTTGTCAACCATTTTCTTACCCGATCCTTAAATACGTATGTGAAGAGTCGCATATTCACTTGATCCTTTGTAAGGCCTAGAAGAGGGAATGTTTCCGTTATGGCATTGTACTCTTGGATGAATTTGAACGGATACTCACTCGGGAGCCCATGAAAAACCTGAAGTTGATCAAAGTAGAACTCGTCCGAATCGTACCCCCACATCTTGGAGCTCAAAGGAATGGCTGATTGAAAGCCACGCCAATCGGACGGTGGGTAAGACATCTTTTTTTTTCGAAATGGCTTGTTGAATATTGGTCGTCAAGGTAATTTGCAATCACAACACTCAACACACAAGATTAAACGCACTGATGGAAACGAATAAAAAGGAAAAATCACAAACAAACACGAAACACACACAAAATAAAAATACGAACAAAGAACATGATGAGCAAACACAAAAATCACAACCTTTAGCCTTCCCCGGAAACGGCAACAAATTTTGATCCCGAACTTTTTTGTCTTTTCAAAATTAAAAATCCAAGTTAAACAATGTGTGTCTACTTTTAAAAGGCTTTAGTTCGCCCACAAGAGAATGGGGTTACCGTAGACTTGGCAATTTAACTCAAGTCGATCTCTCGAGGAAGACTAATCGAAAGTTATTTATGTGTTTGTTTACACAAACAAGAAACAAGGAAAAAGACTAATCTAAACACACGGACGAAAGGATTTTTGTTTTATCATTCGAAATGTAACCATCATTAGAACTAATTTTGCTAGAGGGCGTCAATCTCTTTGCAAGCAATTAACTATGTTTATCAAGCTAAGCAGTGAATTAAATTACTCTTGCCAGGAGGTCGTCAATCTCCTTTCAAGAACTTAACTACGAGATTTAAACTAAGAATTGTCACTCAAGCATTTCATCAAACACATAGCAAGCATTAACTAAATTACTTATAAAACTAGCAATTGTAACCAAGAACATTACCAACTAGATTAACCAATGCGGTCGACAATCGCACGATTAAGAAATATTGAAATAACCATTAACTATCGAAACCAAAAGCGTTCAAACATTCAACCATACAACTAAAGTAGAGTTTAGAGGCGAAGTTTAGATGTTTGCAAGAACTATCTCCTACGATTCTGAAGGGATTATCGTCTACGAGTCGAGCCTTGGAAGCTGTCACGGACTCCCGAGATGCTATGACTGTCGTGGTACCTATCGAATCTACGATTCAAGAACACACTTGAGTTTTCATCCCCAAGAGGTTCGAGAATGTCTTCTAGACCAATCTGTCATGATTCGGATGAGGGATCATTCTTCTATGGATGGATGATGAATGTGGCTGAGTTCTTGGCCTTTTGTATCCTTCAAATCCCCCTTTTCATTCCTCTGATATTTCTGGGGTTTGCTGGCTTTAAAAATAATTTCTTAATGGAAGATTCCTGAAAATCTGCATTCTTAATGTTTGAATCCGATCGGATTGATCATTGGTCCGATCGGATGAAAATTGACCGGTCGGACATAGCGCTTATCCGATCGGTGCGTGTCTTGAAAGTTAATATGGTTGATCATTGAGCTCATCCGGTCGGATAGATATTCTTTTGGCTACTTCGAGCACTGATTCTTTGTCTTCATCTCCCTGGGTTTTGTCAAGTGATTCAACTGAAAGAGAAAAACAAGAAAAATGGTCCAAAATGACAATTATTGAATAAAGAGTCGAAAAGTTAAGCTAAAGGCCAAAAAATGCAAAATATGACCTAAGAAATCTTGACCTAAGAAGACGGTAAAAAGACTAAAACATGGCTCAAAATATGTACAAAAGTGTAACAAAAATGTACGAATCGCTTTCATACACTCAACAAAAAATCAAACGCATCGAGTCGAAATTAAATGAAATTAACTAATAACATACGAACAAACATTCAAAAACCTTTGGCGTTCCCCGGCAACAGTGCCAAATTTTGAATGAAACTTTTTTTTTTGCACTTACTTTTGTGGAAGAAAAGTTCTTTCGCAAGAGAACGGAATGATTGTAAATGATAAGTTTGACTCCATTCGAATCTCTCGAGGAATGACAATCGGAATTGAAATGTTTATTTAAGCGCAACTTAATTAAACACACGATCAAAAGATTTGGTGGTTTGTTTTCTTTTTAAGAACTATAAATAAGTGATTAACACGACTTCAATTTAAGCATAGGAACTAATTGACAAACAAAACAAAATAAACGAGATCTACGAACATACGAATTAAACGTGATAAAAGATGATAAGTAATACATAAGCAACTAAAGGTGTTCGATAAACATACTAGAACCACAATGAATTATGAAATTCGCTAATACCTAAGGATTAACAACATAAATTAAATAAATAAGAACATCACCATAGAAATTAACAAACTACGCAAACAAACTCAACCCAATACTTATGATTAAACAAAATCTAAAATGAACGCAAGCAATATATTAAACTAACTATTCAAATTCACAAGTGGACTGCTAGAATTAAACGATTAAAGTTTACCCAAATGATTCACAAATACAAATTACAGAAAAGATCAATGAGCTCCCACCGAGATGAGTTACTTATATCCAAAACACCGTATCTTTCGAAATCAATAATCAAGAGTTAATTATCAAGAGTCGAATCATAGTGGAGCAATAGAGTAATTCAAAAATTTAAAAATGGGATTTCTAGGTTAGAAAATGGTAATTGATCAGATCTGGCCGTAGCTGGAAAATGTTGGCACTTAAATAGTATCATTCGAGGAGAGCATCATGGTAATTTCTCCTCTAAATGATGACCGTCGATCGACCGTATTGATTGACGGTATATCTAGCATCATTCTCCCATCGACAACTATTGTAGATCGACGATGGCGCATTCTTCTCGGTGGATCAATCGAATATGGTTGTCGACTCGGTTGGTCCACGCTCGTTGATGTGGCATAGATGATCTGCATTGATCGGTGGTGGCTGCTATACCTCCGTAGGTCTATCAACTGTGTTTTCGATGTGAGTGAGAGGTGTGCGTAGGCACAGCGTCGACAACGCATAGATTGCTGGTCGATTGAAGACAAGATTGTGAATCCTTGTCTAGTTTTTGTCGTTCCGAACTGGTCCTAACTCGTGGGGACCCGCTTTGCCCGCTCGGAAGATTGAAACAGACAAGAATATCAAACTAGAATAAAAACTTACAAAATATGAAAGAAAAAGTGTTAAACAAAATAAAATCGACACGACCAACATAAAAACTAAAAGTAAGAAAAACGAGAGGAAATAAGACCTAAAACCTGCTATAACACATAACAAAATGGAATAACAAACAAAAATCACACACAAATATGTACAAATCAACACCCTCTTTAATATATCCATGATATTTTCCACGATCATGAAAACTGATTCCGCATCATGGAAAACAGTCTCAATGCACGAGATAAATAGTAAATTAATGCTTCATTGAGTTTATTAACAAAAAGGATAGTATGTAATATGCAACTATTCATTACTTTTCCTCAAAAATTATTATACATATCATTTACAAAAAATAAAAACAAACTGCATTAAAACGAATGGCTATTTACCACTGTATAATTACTTACTAAAGCCCATTATTGTATTTCTTCGCTGCCGAATTTATTGTCATGAAATCATAGAACATGCCTTTTATCTTTATACTTCACCGCGTCTCTAGAAACAATTAAATCTTCTTTTTGCCTCTGAGCTGGATTTGGCCCATAATAAATGTTGTTGTCAACCACCGGGTTCCTCAGTTTTATCGTAATCCTCTTTATCATCGAATTTTTGGTTTTCCATCGGATTATACACCAAATATGGGAATACATCCAGAACATACATCCGGGTTACTGGTGGGATGTGCCTGGGTTACGGCGTGCACTACTGGTTAGACTAAATCCACATACCACCTGCGTAATAAAATGAAACAACATTGAATCAATAAAACTGTCGCATCATTTTTCACAATACAAAAAGTGTAAACGATTGAGTAGTATACTTTGTTTTCACTAAACTGTCATCAAAGTTGTTAATCAATTCTAATTGTATTGATTGAGCCTTTTCTGATCCCCAAGCTCCTTCTCAAGTTAGGAAACTCGATTATTCGATTCCCGAATCTGCTTTTCTCTTAGATCATATTCTCCAGGCAGCTCAGATAGTTAGGTCGACATGGTTGCTAGCTCTTCATTCACGTGCCAGACATTGTTATCCTGGTTTTTCATTTCTTCCTCTATTCTTTTGAACTTCAGCACAAGCTCATTGTATGGCAGTTTCTCACAATCTAGGGCTGGTTCCGAGATACTTATGAGACCGCATGGACAACATTACTAAGAATTTCCAAGTGTACTATTGGTTCTTTGAATCTTGTGTTCTCGACCTTTAATATATCATAGTTTCCTTGCATCTCAATATGAGTTTTCAAGATTGAGACATATAACTTATGTCCCGCTCTAACCTCTCTCGCAAGTCCTCCAATTCTCTCAATCAATATCATCATTTTCCGTATGACTCTCACCATCATTGGTCTGTTGCGTAGCCTTTCCATCCAACATGCCCACTAGATCCTTCTTGCCAGCCGTTCACTTCTTCTGTCATTCGTAAGAACTCATTTCTAGAGCATTCGTTTGGAGTTCGCCAGTGACAACCTGTACCAAAGATATTTTTTGATATGATGTTTAAATTTTTAATCTAATTACCATATCAGACAGTAACTCATTATTGACATTCAATCAACCCCATTAAATTCTTAACAACATAAATCATAAAATCTCCCTCTAGAATATAAATCAGAGTACGAACCTCAAGCAATCAAAAATCATTAAACACGTAGAAAATGATATGCAAATTTACAAACATTGTAATTCACCAACCACCCTAGAAAGGAATAGGTAGAAATTCACAAACTACTTATTACCATTCAAAAACTACCAAATTCAATATAATTTAGAATTCTCTAATACCAGACTACTATGTACCCACTAGAGTTTTGGTCTCAAATATTACCTAATCTTTTCTGATCTCTAAAAATAACCCCTTGGTGACCACATCTTTCATCTTCAGGAGGTGACACTTAACCAACCGTGGAATCCTACATAGCAGATCATCGCTTTCGTCGATGATGTGTGCATTCTTGCCCAACTAGTACTGCACAAGTTCGAGTAAATAAAAGAATTTTGGTAGATTATAACTTGTACCGAGCAACCACTATACATGTACAATAAACTAATGGACGATCATTGTACTACAAGTATTATCGTGAAACCTTTCACTCGATATGGATGTTGATGACTGAACACCATCGAATCAATGATCAAGGTCAGTACCTCACTTCTCTAATTGTAGTTCCTCATATCGTCAAATTTATCGACAAACTCTACCCAACCCCATAATAATTTAACATAATTACAGAGAAAAATACTATAATAAACAAAAGAAGGTAAAAAACCCGCACAACATCATCGATATTATCTAGAAACGCAATCATCACCTTATCTACATAACACTATTTTCACCTTGTCTTTAATCAGCTTCTGATTCAAACCACTATCACCCGCAAACATCCTCGCTTAGAACATCCATTTTCTATTCTTCCCTCATAAACAAATATATTCCCTTATCACCATCGATATTACTAAAAATGAGTTGCACACGCTGCTTAGTCATACATACTTCAGTCCCACCTAGCCTAAATTTCCTCCTTGTAGGATTAAAAATGTAAATAACATCTTTGGTGATATTATCCACCCTCAGACACTCAAAAGAATCTATCCTATGTAAGTATATGTACTTGAGTAAATGGTAGAATGACGTCTTCCTCATAACCTCAAAATGTTCGGCTCATATATTATCCTTCTAATTTGCAAAAGTGATGACAATGCTAGACATAATACACTTGAATTACCTGGAAATAAAATGCACACTACATTAGTCACTTGCTGGCTGATTGACTGTATCGAGCAACGTGTGCTTGAAATTGAAAGTAGAATCTAACGATATATAATACAAAAATAGAAACTACTAATGGCCAATCACATATTACTTTATCAAAGCCTACATTTTTACTCTTTTTCATTATTTTTTTGCTCGGAACCGACATCCTCCCGGGTACCCTGATTCACATAGATTCATAGTTAGAACTTTCTCACAAAAAATTAAAACATACTTATTCACTTATTCAGCATATACTCAACTGGAACAAATGCAAAATGCAAAATATAAAAATAACAAACTACACATGCCTAGTTTAAACATACTACGCACAAAGTTGATGGCATCCAGAATCGACCAAAGTAGGAAAAAATAATAATCACCCACAATTATAAACTACTTACAATGTAGTACAGATACAGTTGTAATAACAAACTATAACCACATAAGATCAATCCCCCATGATGATACAAACTACTAGCTTATAAACTCGATAATTATAACAAAATACCCAAGATTTATTGTGTTGCAAGTGTAATCATAAACTAAAGTGAGTAATTACCAACTACTCAGTTAATCACAAACAACTCATTCAATCTCAAACTACTCAGTCATTTCACAAACTGGCATAACAAACTACACATCTAAATTCAGAACTTAAAATCTCAGAAAACGACGACTATTGCTACTTGTGCACCCTTACAGTCACATTATTTACCAAGGTTGCAAACTGCCTTTCATTAAATCACAAAGTAGCAGATTCTCGATTTTCCCGAAAATCGAACAAAAAAACACTATTCTTACAAAAAGACTTACAGCTTCATGAGAAGAACACTACTTACTTGCTATTCAAAACTACTCAATCAATCACAAACTACTTAGTCATTTCACAAACTTGTATAACAAACTACACGGCTAAATTCAGAACTAATCATCTTAGATAACGACAACTATTGCTACTTGTGCAAACCTCCAAAATCATATTATTTACCATAATTTAAAACTAACTTTCATTAAATCACAAAGCATCCAATTCACACTTTTACCATAAATAATAAAAAAAGCTGCTCTAAAAAAAGTTGCAGCTTCAGGAGAAGAACCCTACTTACTTGTTATGGAGAATCTTTTCCGCCCTCCTCGAAATATTGACAACTTGAATTATAGATGACTGAATCAACTACTTTTTAAAGAGATTTTCAAGTATTTATTTGGCCTCCTTCCAATTACAAATAATTCCGCAACCCGGTTCAATATGTGGGTGCATATCGAGCTTAATTTGTGGCGAACATGAAAATTATGCATGCGATCTTCAAGGATATTTCAGGGGATTCATACACCTCTTTCCCGATTGCAAACTTATTTTGAAAAACACTTCCAATATCGTACGTTACCATGTTTAAAATGGGGAAAATATTGGAATTCAGAAGCCCAATCTCAACAGAAATTCAATGGAGTTATGTGGTTACTTCTCAATTGCGAACTGATTTGGTGAATTAGTTCGGATTTTGGTCTAAAATTGCATTGGGAAATTAAGACGGGATGGCAACAAAATTGGTGGGATTATTACTTTAGGGGTTGCACCTTTTCTATTGTAATTACAGCTAAGAGAGGGGGAGAGAGAGAAAGAGAGATGTGAAGGAGAGAAATAATTTGGTACACATGGCATACGGATACTGATTTCACCGGTGTAGTCTTGTCTAGCATAAGAATCATTAGATAATTAAAAAATCTTAGAATTGATAGAACTATTAAAATTTTGTTGAAGGAAAAATACAATTAGTGTACTTTCGTCAATAAGTAACTGATGTAGGACAATTTAGGTATTTGTTATCTTTATGTATTATGGAAACATGTATTTGACACTCCTATATAAAGGGAGTTTTTGATAAATAAGAGAACCATTATTTCTACCGTCTTCCTTCGTCTTCTTTGTGTCTTCTTCTATTATGCTTTAACTTTTACACGTTATCAGCACGAAACTCTAACCTATTGAGAGTGATCAAGAATAAGCCTCGATACCCTATGCACAATTTTCGTGGGTCAAGTTTCTAACTGCGTTATATGTTTAAAAAATTGGTTTCTCGAGTTTCAACTGTTGGATCGAGTTCAAATTTTTATAGAACCTTCAAGACCTTTTGAATTACATTTTGAACGGTGCAGATCGGATTCGGAGATAAGAGGAAATATATATAAATTTTCGAAAAGAGCACATTTTATTTTTGGAAATTTCTGTGCATCAGTTTTCAAAACAAGATTTCTCACAATCGAACCGTTGGGTCAAGCCAAAACTTGAATATATTATTCCAAACATATTCCAGTTTTATATGAATGGTGGAAAGTTGAATATGAGCTCTTGAGAATTTGATAATGAGTTTTGAACAGAGCTGATCCTGTTTCTCGAAATTGTCTGCCCAACTTATTTTAAAAATGCAATCACGCACAATCTAACCGTTGGATGAAGCTGGATTTTGGAAAAAATATTCACAAGAAATATTGGTTAAATCTGAATGGTGGAGATCGGGTTTAAAGGTCTATGTCATTAGAAAGCGGACAAAACTATTGGAAAAATAAAATTAGGAAAGAATCGTGACTTTCCTCCAAGGTAACTCGAATTATCCTATTATTTATTAAATGCAACTAATAAATATTTGTTTATATGGATATATGTCATGATATGTATTATTGGGCATTCATATATAAAGCATGTGTATGTATATATATTACCTATGATTATATGCACATGATGTTATGTACAATATTGACAAATATTAAATTTTGCAATACTTTAATGATATTCATAGAGTACATAATATATTAGTATTTATGCTCTTAGATGATTTCTAATTTAGAAATCCTAAATAAAGTTATTTATATGATTAGATGAGAGGTTGATCATTATTTTACCAATATGTTTAGTTAATCATGAATTTCGATGAATTGATAGATTTCATGTATGTTGATCATGAATTTCGATGAATTGATAGATTTATGTATGTTGGTAATTCTCTTCAAGTTGATATTATAAACTACTTTAAATGTATGCATTATTGATTATACATTTACATATTTTCATGATAATGAAAGTTCATGAACGATAAAGCATTATATGAATAAGTCTTGTGACAAAGTATATTCACATAATATTAAAGAAAGAGATATTCTTCAAATTCATTATCTAAATAAATTGATTGAAATAACTCAATCTAAATACAATTTAATATACTCAAAAGAAATTGAGTATTACCAGGTTTGATGTGGAAACTAGAAGAACTACAATTCCACAACAATATCATCCATCAACCCCCAATTGACAAAGAATCGTCAAACTTAGTCAAAGTCAATTCTCTAATGAACTTGAGACTTCATATTGACCCCAAATCTTATATTGGAAACATATGTAGTTTCAAAATCTCAATAAACTTTGGATTGTACTCTAAATGAATATTTTGAGAATTTTATGAAATACTATTTCCAAACCTGAGAATTTAATGAAAAGAAATTTATTTGCTTGCTAATAAGGGTCAATGAATTTGTTATGTTGCGACTTATAATACGTCTTACCATATGTGAAAAAGAAAGTCACTTTAAATGACAATAATGAATTGAGAAATACGATCTCACTCTATTTTTTTTCCACTTGAGCAAACATACAGATGCACTTGTATAATATTAATTATAATAATAATTCATTGAGAGACATGACATTATTTTTCATAATACCAATGCTAAACCTCCGGATAAAGAAACTTCTTGAGGCTAACTAGGATCAATATGAATAGTGGAAATAACCTCAAAGTAAAGGGGAAGAGACATGTTGATCCCTACCTATGTAGGAAGAATGAACCACAGGGTAAGATATGTAAGAGTTCGTGATATTTATTGGTCGTAGTAGAAGTCATGAAGGTTCTCCCAACAACATTGCTTAGTCAATGGATATACTAAATTTTGATTGATAAAATTTGTTTGTTTCTTACTTTACAAATAACTTGGTATAATCAATCATTCATATTAGGCTATTGTGTTTGGTCTTAAAGTTTGTTTTGAGTTAGATTCATGTGATGTGGCCTGATTTAAATTAATTATTTTTGGCTTATTGGTAGATTTTGTATTTCATTCTAAAGCATTGAATGTACTTGAGTTTATTTACCACACATTCACATACAAGGTTCATGAGAAAATTATTAGATATAATGTAACGTATCTAGTAAATAATGTAAATTATTAGAATGAAAAGTATTTCATTCATCTCTGAAGGAATGTGAGAATTTGTCTAGGAATAGACAATTATTCACTTAATTGATATTTATATGTGACAAAGTCTTGAGACCTGGTGGCACATTGATTAAAGTCATAAAAGCTCAGTATGGACCAAGAGCGGAATGAACCTTGTTAAGTTTGATGATATTCATGTTAATAATTAACATTAAGAAGTACATTATGAGAATGTAATTATGCATTTAATTTATGTGGAAGAAAGCACATTTTAGAGTCAATCTAGTAATCTTACTTTACTACGTTTTTATCATTGAATCATAAGATATGACAAACAAAGAATTTTTGGACACGACTCATTCAAGTTTTGACACGACTGACGTGAGTTCTTTGGTCGTCGTGATATGATAGTCCATAGTATAAGAAATTAACATGGACATCTTTCATTTTGAGTGGAACACAAAATGAGATAGAAATTTGATGCAAAGTATAGTGTCGAACTAATGTTGTTCAATTATAGCTAGTGCATTATAAAGTACTAGGAGCACTACATACATTCATATCTCAAAGATACATCACTCATTTTTTAAAACATGTTCATTAGCAAAATTGTATGATTGAGACCTGCTTATGCTAAAGATACAAAGTATAATATTCCATTCTTATATTTGATAATTGGTGATACATGTGGACATAACCATTCTAAATGTGGATTATTCAAGTATTTTATAGTTTTGGTCGATGTTTCAGCACGTATTGTCTATATAAATGTTGCGTTTGCAAAACTTCTATCACATTTAATATAATTGAGGACTCACCACCCTTATAAATCACCCAATCTCATAATGCTAGAGAGTTTACATCAAAAGTACTAGATGTCTATTGCATTTTAATAAAGATCGATGTACTGGATCTTGTACCCTAATGTGCATATACAATAAGGTCTCAAAGAAGACACCGTTAAAAGGAATATAGATGGTGACTAAGACAATATTTATGTGCACTCATTTGTCTTTGCACAGGATTATGAAATATTGCACGCAACTCTTACTTATTCGTTTATGAACCCCTGCTAACCATATATTTTGCGTACCAGTTGGTAACTAGATATAAGCCTGATAATTCATATATACGCATATTTGATTAAGCAGTATATGTGTCTATTGCACCCCCACATCACATTTTATGGGTTCTCAAAGACGATTAAGTATTTATGTTGGATATGAATCTCCAACAATCATCCGTTATTTGAAAGTTTGATGGACGATCTCTTTATCGCTAAATTAGCGGATTTTTCACTCAAATGAGACAATCTTTCCATCGTTAGGGGGAGATAAGAAAAAGTATTTTCTAATGGAACGACAGGAATAGTTTCATACTATGTCTCATTATGATCCCCGCGTTTCACAATGTAACGTGAAAATAAAGTAAAGTGAACAATTGATCTTCAAAGTACAGAAGACTCAATTTCTAAAGTGACAAGATCATATATATAAGAGCTGCAAATGTGTTTGCAAGGTTAAAGACCCATAAGGGGCACAATGTCACAGATAAAGACATTGCAACCATACTTAGTGGAGGTGTGGTTGAGGTCGTGACTTTCAAAAGGAACAAGGGGAGGTCACTTGGTTTGATCAATACTCGCCCAAGGAATAAGAGGGCATGTGTGACACAAATTCAATTAATCATCAATGAAGATAATGACTCTCATGAGATTATCTCTGATTATACTTATGCCCATGAATCATTAATGGAGGACGCTCCGATGTGTAATATGATTCCATAGAATAAATAAATCTCAATGTACAATGTGAGTTTATATGAGTTGATGGAAAGATCTTCCACACACATTGATGATAGTATCGAACCACGCTCTATTGAAATGTCAATATTGAGTAAATTGACCTAATTCTAAAGAATCAATTCAGGTAGAACTAAATTCACTGACAACAAGACATGTGGTTGGTCTGGTAGTGCTAACCTCACCAAGTGTAAAGCCTGTAGGACATAAATAAAGTTTTGTCAAAAAGCACAATGAGAAAAATAAAGCCATGAGATGCAAATCTATACTTGAAGAACAAAGTTTCTAAAAATGCCCTGGAATTGACTATGGGGATATGTACTCTCCCATAATAGATGTTATAATTCCAAATAACTGAGAATGCAACTTACACTTGTGGTTACATCATATCTCTATGGGGATCGTGATTTAGAGATTTATACGAAAGTGCTTGCTGGCCTTTCATTGCCAAGGCAAATGACTCTAAGCCACGTATTTCATTTGCAATTAATTTAAAACACTCACTTTATGGATTGAAACAATCCAGATGGATGTGGTATAACCGTCTAAGTGACTACTTGATTGGGAAAAAATAATCTATGCCCTTGCATATTTATAAATAAAATAAGTTTCAAATTTGCAATTATGATTGTATATGTCGATGAAACGAACATAATATACACTCTTAATGAAATAAGAGATATATCTAGTTATTTGGAATTTTAGTTTGAGATAATGCATCATGGGAAATCTTGGTCATGTTAAGGTTTTAAACTAAAACCGAGTTTGTGGAATACTAAATTCCACAGTTTGCATATATCCAAAAGATGATCAGGCAATTAAATATGGATAATTGCAATATGTTAGCACTCCTATGATTGGTCAAAGTGAAGATATAAGGAAATATCAATTTCATCAATGGAATGACGAAGAACTGGTGGGAGCTGAAATTCTCTACCTATGTACAATATGCGCATTATTGTACCATTACTAATACACTTGACCAAATATTAATTTCTCAAAATTGTTATCTTCATTTAACTCATGAAAGCGCAATGTCATTGGAATGTAATCAAAATGTACTTTGATACCAAAAAGAAACCATTGACGCGAGCTTACTTTTCCCATTCATAAATATAATTGGGACTGCATTGTAACCCCTAAAGAAAATATTGAGTTTACTTCCTACTTTTAAACACCAAATAGTATCGTTGATGTTGGTTACTCATTCGATCCATGTAAAGAGATCATTATCATACATGTAGTAGTTCGTGAGTATCTACGATAAATGTTAAGATTATTAATATATTTGATAATAGTGGCTTGAACTCTATCACTGAAGAAAATGTGATAATATGAGT
Source organism: Phtheirospermum japonicum (assembly GCA_014905375.1). Taxonomy (NCBI): domain Eukaryota; kingdom Viridiplantae; phylum Streptophyta; class Magnoliopsida; order Lamiales; family Orobanchaceae; genus Phtheirospermum; species Phtheirospermum japonicum. The sequence goes on from BMAC01000140.1 coordinate 1,114,877, forward strand.
AATATCACCACAACTCTTCTACAACCAACAATTATAAACTTTCTCAAGAATCAAGTAAATTGAGAAAGTGGAGACTTCTAAAGTTCTCTTGATAGATGTACATATCAGAGAGAGGTGTACACTTTAGGGGGAGTTTCAACATAGGTGTGTTGTACTATTTTTCCTTAGACCAATTTTTCTTTTTTCCCTTTTGGTTTTGTTACTTGTCAAGGTTTTAACGAGACAACAATAAAACCATTTCACCCTTTGACTTGGCACAAGGGGGAGTGTTGAAGGAAAAACACAATTAGTGTGCCTTCGTCAATAAGTAACTGGTGTAGGACAATTTAGTTATTTGTTATCTTTGTGTATTATGGAAACATGTGTTTGATATCCCTATATAAAGAGAGTCTTTGATGAATAAGAGAACCCTGATTTCTACCATCTTCCTTCGTCTCCTTTGTGTCTTCTTCTATTATGCTTTTCCTTTTACAAATTTTAAATTATATCTGTAGGAGTAGTTAAGAATTTTCCCAATATATTTTTTTTTTCCAATCTTCTTTCTTCCTTCCCTTAATGATTTGCCCCATTTTGTGGTTTTTGTTCAAAATTTCAGATGAGTTATAGTTAATTGAAACAGGACTAATTTCATAATGTGTTTTTTCAACCATCTGATTGCGTTTTTTCGATTCTACGCATCATTTATTTAAAAAAAATAAAAAAATCTGTATATCTAAAGGTTTGATTGAAAAAATCGTTAAATAACTATAAAGGCTATAAATTTTTATCATGCAAGTATTCAATGCAACGATATTGATCCGTAAATTTTGAATCTTTACAATTTTGATCAAGTGAAATTAAATTTAAATTAATTTTGACAATGCAGCGATTTTGATCCGTATATTTTGGATCTTTACAATCTTGATCCAGTGAAATTCAATTCAAAGTAATTTTGAGCATACATGGCTACTTCAAAATTTCAATTATTCTCGAAATGACCTTTCAACTACAAAATATACAAAAATGGGGAAAATTTTATTTTTTGTACATTATGTTGGTCACTTTCCAGAAAAGGTACGTGATGTTGGCCAGCATCAAACTACGTCTATTAAGTTGGCAAATTCATCAAATATGGTACAAAAAAGCCCAATCGAGCTTTGATGCTTACGTGGCATGATTATTTAATTTAATTTTTATCATTTTACATTTAATTTTAAATATTAAATGGAGGCAAATTCCTTCCCATTTAGTTTTTTTTTCCTTTCTTTCTTTCGATTTTTTTTTTATTTTCTTTTTATGTAAAACTAAAAATATTTTTAATACAAGTATTATAGAAATATATCTAAAAATATATAAAATATATTACTTACAACTTAATTAAATGTAATATCAAAAAATAAATAAACACACAAAAACTGGCGCACGAACCATTACTTTCGTTTACCGCTTGCACATCTATCTATCTCCTATTTTCCATTCTTTCAAGTAACTGAATTCAATTCAAATAAATAATAATAAAATTATATCCCATGAAATGCAAATTTCATTTTTTCATTTTTTTTGAGTGAAAATTCATTGAATGCAGATTGATCAGCTCTCGTAGCCTTCGCTCTCCCCAACATCCTATTCTCTCTCAGATTGAAACCCATAATTAAAAAAGAAAGAAAAACCTTCTTAATTCAAAGGATTATGGATAAGAATTCTCTCGTAAAGGAGAAGGGGGTGCCGTCCCTGGTGGTGGAAGCGGTGCGTGTGGGTGCCGGGCCCGGTGCTAGTGGGGGTCGGGCCGTTGGGGCTGGCGGCGGCGGCGTGCCTAAAGGAGAAGGGGGTGCCGTCCCTGGTGGTGGAGATATCCAACTGTACCGCATCGCTGTGGCAGCTCAAGACCTACGACCGACTGAGGCTCCACCTACCCAAGCAGTTCTACGAGCTGCCATTGATGCCCTTCCCCAAAACCTTCCACAAAAATATATTATGTACAACTTAATTAAATGAAAAGAAAGGAAACAATTAAAAGAAAAAGAAGGGCAAAAATGACTTTTCGACTCCATTTAATATTTAAAATAAATGAAAAATGATAAAAAAAAATTTAATTAAATAATCATGCCACGTAAGTATCAAAGCCCGATTGGGCTTTTTTGTACCATATTTGATGAATTTGCCAACTTAATAGACGTAATTTGATGCTGGCCAACACCACGTACCTTTTCTGGAAAGTGGCCAACATAATGTACAAAAAATGAAATTTCCCCTACAAAAATGCCTATGGGGGTTGTTCAAAATTGCTATTTTAAGAGCAATCATGGACAAAATTTGTCATATACTTACTGTTTGACCTAAATTTAAAATCTTGAGGTTGCAATTGTTTTCATTCTATACTTTAGTTAACGAAATTTTTTTATTTTTATCCACTATATTGATCATATTTTAGAAAATGTACGTAATGTTGGTTATCATCCAACAACATCTATTAAATTGACAAATTCATCAAAAAAAACCAAAAAATGCCCGATCGAGCTTTTTTTGCTGATGTGGCGTGATTCAATACTTTCTTATTTTTTTTCTTAATTTTAAATATTAAATTAAAAATAAAAAATTGGGAAAACTTTCATTTGGTCTATTATATAGGCCACATTTCAGAAAAAGTACGTGAAATTGGTCATTGTCAAATCATATCTGCTAAGTTAACCAATTCATCAAAAAAGGTTCAAAAAATCTTTATCAATTTTTTTTCTAACGTGGCATGATTCTATATTACTTGATCATTTTTCTTTAATTTAAATATTAAATATGACAAAAATCAGTTTTACCTTCATTTTCTTTTCGTTTAATAGAATCTTAAAAAATAATAAAATTTATATGAGAAAATCTCTTATAAATAATTTTTGAAATTTCTATGTTTATTATATGTTTTTTAATATATATTATATTTTTATATTTATAAATAATTTATATTAATTTTGTTTTGATTAAAATTTTATTAATTAGATCAACGAAGAGATAAATGAATAACAAAAGAAGAAAAGGGTGAGAAAATTAATTTTTTGTCTTTAATCTAATTTTTATAATTATAGGAAATTGATTATAAAATATATAATAATACCACGTCACCAAAAAATCTTGACCACACTCTTTTTGAAACTATTTTGATCAATTGGCCAACTTAGCAGATGTGGTTTGAAGATGGTCAATGTCACGTACTTTTCCATTAAAATTAAATAAAATGATAAGAAAATATTGAATCACATTACTTCATCCAAAAAACTTGTTCGTGCTTTTTTGGACCAGTTTTGATAAATTGACCGACTTTATAGACATTGTTTGATGATGATCAACATTACCGACCTTTTGTACAATGTAGGGCAGCTGATGCGGACCAAAATGTCCGTACGTGATATTATTTGTCGAATGAGGTTATTTGTGGTAAGCGACCTCATTTCTAGGAGAGGGTGTGCCTCCTGGAAGATGGGCAAGCTGTATTATGTCCTTGAGGTGTGAGCGAGCTGATTTGTGAAGGGTAGCGACCTGTAGTATGGGGACGAGTTCTCATATAGGGTCGCGACCTCTTATGTTTTGAGCTGTATACTTGAGCTCGATTGAGGGTTTTATGAATGTTAAGCCTGTGGGCTTAAGGTGATTGTGTTATATGGCTTTCGGTGGGCTGTATAAAAGGCCCAGGCCTGTTGAGTTAAAGAAATTTGTTATGTATGGGAACTTAACATGCGGGGAGAGTCCCAATTAAAAGTCAGTAATAGAAATGTATTATGAATATAATTATGGTTATAGAAGGTAACCCTAGATTGAGGGAGATCTTTCATATCTTTATATAAAGGGGCGAGTGCCTCTCATTATTATTAAGTTACAATTGTTTTGTCACGTTACTATGCGTTTGGAAGAGAAGCATTGCGTGTTGATTTTGTTTATTGACTTGAGCGTCGGAGGGTCTTAACGGGTTGGGACTCCGACCCGTTCGAGGCGCTGTTTTGCAGGTGCAGCTAGGTCACAAGGAGACTTGCGAAAGGCTTGGCAGGTCGCTGTGGCATATTTGGTAGCAGTTTCAGGTCGCCGATCTCTATCTTGAGGTTAGTACCCCCTATATTTGGTAACCCAACTTTTTGGACTAATCAAATTGGCGCTGTCTGTGGGAAAGAGGGACATCAAGTCCTTGAGCGAAAGGCATGAGAAATCTAAAAAAACAAACATGAAGGATAATATAATACCCAGAACCTTGCACTACGGTTCTGAGTCGAACAAGCAGAAAAAGAAGACCGGTATGGTGGGCATCGGTGAGGAAGATGTGACAAAAGGAGGTCGGACACCTCCACAGGTGGATCCAGCATTCTAAGGCTTGAATGGCACACCACTGCCCTCTCCAAAGCGTCGGGAAGGGAAGGAACCAGTGAACGTTTTGAAGACACCGGAGGTATTAGCACAAAAGGCGATCCACTTCGGGACAGAAGAGTGGAAGAACTTACCCAAGAACAAACCTTGTCAGGTCGATAAAGGATTCTTAGAAGGGCTTATGGATTTTTTGCCTTGGGAGAAATAGGAATAATTGCATAGATATCTGACAGGCGAGTTGGGTACTCGGAAAGAGAGGAGGACGAACTTAATAATGAGAAGGAGGAAGAGTCGATAACCAGGGAGGCGAAACAAAACGAGAGATCTCCAGCCAGAAGAGCTTCTCGCGGAAAGAAGGAACAAAGTAAATGCAAACACGTAGACACATCTAGCTCTACCGCGTCTACAACACGCAAGCATAGAGAAAAGGGGGTAAAGGTGAGACGAGGGTAATATAGGTGATTAGGTCGCCGACATGACAAACACATCAGTGAAAGCGAAACTCAGACCTCAAAAATGGACGGTGAGTCTCAGGGTAAAACCCGAAAGAGTCGTGACAGGGATAACGAAAGAAGGGACGAAAACGAGGTGGGACCAGGGAGTAAGGCCTTTAGAGAGTTGCAGGAAGCTATGCTGAAACTACAGAAACGAGTAGAAGGAAAAACTTTTGATGGGGATGAGGGGCACCCCATTTCAGAGGATATATTGCGGGCTGCCATGCCCAGGGGGTATAAGGACTTGGAGTTTCAGTATCGAGGAGTGACGGATCCAACCGAACATTTACAGCTCTTCGAAAATGCAAGGATGTTGCGCAGTTACACAGATGTTGTGGCCTGTCGGGCCTTTGTGTCCACCTTGAGAGGAATTACACAAAATTGGTTTTACCAGCTCATGCGGGGAAGGATTACAAGTTATCAGGTGTTCCGATCTGCTTTCGTGAAGCAGTTTTCTAGCGTTAGGCATAGTGCGAAAACGGCACAGTCGCTCTTTACCATGTTACAGCGACCTAACGAAACACTTAAGCAATATATTATCAGGTTCACTAGTGCTACCATAGAGGTGCCCACTGCGACTGATGATATGAAGGATGGAGCTTTACATCAAGTATTGAGAAGAGAGGATTTACGTAAATCACTGGTCAAGAAGGAGGCACGGACCTATGACGAGGTTCTGGCAAGATGTCATAAGTATGTATAGGTGGAGGAGGCTGAAGAAGAACACCGAGCACGTTTCGGCAGGGAGGTCGTAGATATGGGGGATAGTGGATCCAGAAGGGAATTGCGGAGAGAACTGAGACGAGTAGTGCGTGGACTTCTGAGCCTGAGCTCTGCAATTAGTAAAAGGTCGGAGGAGAGTATACGAAACTGGAGAGAGGAGGATTTCACACCACTAATGTATCCGCGAGCTAAGGTTTTTGGTATTATGGAGCGTTTGGTACCCAATGCTATAAAATGGCCAGAGAATCATACGCCGATCCCCACCAAACCCAGTACTAACATTTTCTGTCGGTTTCACAACAATTATGGACATTTTACTGAACATTGCAGGCACCTCAAGGAGGAGATAGAGAGACTTATAAAAGCAGGGCATTTAAAGGAGGTGATTTATAAGGAGAGAGAACCAAAGGAGAAGGGGCGACAACTGCCCCCACCACCGCCAAAAGGTCCGTCCCAGTGACAGGTCGCGAGGAAACAGCAGCAGGAAAACCAAGAACGTGATGGTCCGCGTAGAAACAGAGAGAGGATAAATATGACTTCGGGAGGACCGACGGATGGTGATTCCAATAATGCGCGAAAAAGGCATGTTAAGTCAGCTCGTTCCGGAACGTGGGAGGTAGCTAGTGTGAGTCGGCAATCACAGGTTGTGGGGCCAGTAATTTCTTTTGGCCCCAACGATCGGCGCGGGCTACAGGAAGATCACAATGATGCACTGGTGATTGAATCTGAGATTGCAGGGTATGATGTGGGCAGAATTTTTGTGGACAATGGAAGCTCGGTGAACATCTTATATACGGATTCCCTTGAGAAAATGGAGGTAGAAAAGAGGGTGCAGTCTGTAAACACGCCTATATATGCATTTAATGGGGCACAAGTGAATACTGAGGGCGAGCTGATGCTCCAGGTCGCACTAGGAAGAGACGAAGTGCGAGTGGAGAGGAACCTTAAGTTTTTGATCATCCGAGGAAGGTCAGCCTATAATTCTATATTAAGGCGACCTGCCCTCAACGCGTTCCAGGCGGTAACATCAACTTATCACATGAGCATCAAGTATCCGGTGGGTGACAAAGTAGGGGAAATTATTATACAACAGCAGGTCGCACGTTCGTGTTATCAATTGGCAATCAGGAGAGGGTTGGTGGAGAGTAAGCGCAAAAGGGGTGATGAACAGCCTGAGGGGATACTTAATGCAAAGAAGATAAGGAAATAGGAGAACTCAGTCCAACCGAATGAAGAGCTGATGGAGATCTCGTTAGAAGATGACCGCCCAGAGTATACTACAAAGGTGGGGACCCTAATGTCTGAGACATTAAGGGACGAATTGATCAAGTTGTTAAAGGAATTTCGGGATATATTCGCGTTTGGGGATGGAGAGTTAACGGTGGTGTCGCCGGAGGTCGCGCAACATCATTTGAATGCAGATCCGGAGGCGAAGTCAATAAAGCAAAAGAGAAGACATTTTGGGCCAGAATTAGATAAAGTTTTGAAGAGGAAGTACCGGAATTGTTGAAAGCTGGCCATATAAGGGAGATTCAATTCCCTGAGTACTTGTCCAATGTTGTGATGGTGCCGAAACCCGCTCAGAAGTGGAGGATGTGTGTGGATTTTCGTGATCTAAATAAAGCCTGCCCGAAAGATCATTATCCTTTACCGCGAATTGATCAGCTGGTGGATTCTACCTCAGGGTGCGAGCTATTGAGCATGATGGATGCATCGCAGGGGTATCACCAAATACCTCTTCCAAAGGAAGATCAACCCAAAGTAAGTTTTGTCACTTCTACGGGTACATATTATTTTGTATCCATGCCTTTTGGCTTGAAAAATGCTGGTGCGACCTATCAGAGGTAGGTGGACCGCATGTTTAAAGACCTGCTGTGGTCTACCATGGAGGTTTATGTTGATGACATGCTGGTTAAGAGCAAGCGAGCTGAATCCCATGTGGAGGATTTGAAGAAGAGATTCGTTATATTAAGACAGTACGGGATGAAGCTCAATCCAAAAAAATGTGCGTTTGGTGTGAGGTCGGGGAAGTTTTTGGGGCATATGGTGACAGAGCGAGGAATTGAAGTTAATCCAGAAAAGGTGCGATCTGTTTTGGAGATGCCACATCCTCGCACAGTACGTGATGTTCAGGTACTTACAGGCCGGATGGCAGGTCTTAGTCGTTTTATTTCCAGGTCGGCGGAAAGAGGTGTACCATTTTTTAGGACGCTACGAAAAGGATCCAAGTTTGAGTGGACAGAGGAATCTGCGAATGTATTTGAGGAGTTAAAGAAATACTTGGCGGAGATACCACTATTGATCAAACCTATGCCTGGAGAGGATTTGATCTTATACATATCTGTAGGGGAGGTCGCCATCAGTTCAGTTCTGATAAGAGAAGAGGCGGGCACGCAGAAGCCTATCTATTACATTAGTAGGATACTGCACGGGGCTGAGTTGAAGTATACCGAGCTCGAGAAAGGAGGTTTTGCGTTGGTTTGTACAGCGAGGAAGTTGAGACCCTATTTCTTGAGTCACAGGGTGAATGTGCGTACCAACCTAGACCTAAACCAGGTTTTGGGCAATTCCAATGTATCTGGTAGATTGGTAAAGTAGGTTGTGGAGTTAAGTGAGTATGATGTAATTTATGAGCCTAGGGTGGCTATTAAGGCGCAGGTGTTAACGAATTTTTTACAAGAAATGACGAAACCAGCTTAAGAAGAAAAGGAGGTAAAAGCATGGACCCTGTACACAGATGGTTCAACTATGGCATCAGGAGCAGGGCTGGGTATTGTGTTGACCAGCCCGGATGGGGAGAGTCTGGAGTTTGCGATCAGACTAGGGTTTAAATCATCCAATAACGAGACAAATTACGAAGCTATGTTGCAAGGTCTCAAGATGGCGAGCGACCTAGGAGCACGGAAGTTGTGGGCGTATACTGACTCCCAGCTGATAGCTTGTCAGTTCGATGGATCCTTTGAGGCTAAAGAAGAGCGGATGGAGGTGTATTTGAATAAATTATGCGAAGAAGCAATACGTTTTGAGGAACTCAAGCTAGAACATTTACCACGAGCTTAGAACACCCGTGCCGATCAGCTCGCTCGGATAGCAGGAGCATTGGGAACTTGTGATACTCGGACAATTACATTAATGGAGGTAAGTCATAGTAGCATAGAAAAAGGTAAAGAGGTTATGGAAGTTGAAGTGAAGGATGATTGGCGTACACCTATATGGGATGTCTTGGTTAAAGTAAAGGAGGATGCGGAAAGATTGACAACGAAGGAGGCCAGGGTAACAGCTCGCTTTTGTGTGATATACGAAGAATTGTATAAAAGATCACGCTTTGGGCCCTTTTTGAAATGTCTAGCTGTAGAGCGGGGGGCGGAAGTGTTGAAAGAAATACATGAGGGGTATTGTGGTGACCACACGAAGGGAAATGCATTGATGGGCATAACTTTGCAGGCTGGTTTCTTTTGGCCCGGGATGAAAACTATGGCTAACGAGCTACTGCGGACGTGTAAGAAGTGTCAGATGCATGCTCCGATTATTCACATACCGGCTGAGGATATGATGGTTATGAGTTTGCCGCGTCCATTTGCGCAGTGGGGAATTGATATTGTAGGACCTTTACCAAAGACCCCAAGCAACAAAGAGCACTTAGTGGTGACGATTGATTACTTTACGAAGTGGGTGGAGGCCGAGGCAGTCACGGGGATAAGCGAGCAATATATAATGGATTTTATTTTTGATAACATATTTTGAAGGTACGGAGTACCCCGAGTGTTGGTGTCGGACAATTGGACCCAATTTAATGGAAGGAAAATTCAGAAGTGGTGTAGGGAGATGGGGATGAGGCAGCGATTTGCCTCTGTGGCGCACCCACAAACCAATGGGCAGGTAGAAGTTACTAATCGAATAATTGTGCAAGGACCTAAGCTGCGATTGGAAAAAACAGGCGGGCTCTGGGAAGAGGAGCTCGCGTCAGTTCTGTGGGCTTACCGAACGACTCCCCGAAATACCACGGGGGAGTCACCGTTCAGCTTAGTTTATGGGATGGACGCGGTCATTCCAGCGGAAATTGTGGGAGGTTCACAGAAGTTTACAGCTTTTAGTGTGGAAGAGAATGAAAGGCTGGCTCGAGGAGCGATTGAGACAATTGATGAGATAAGAGAGAAAGCTGCACCTTGGGTCGAACATTTAAACAGAGAGTGCAAGCTGCTTTTAATAAGCGAGTTAAGCAACGTTGTTTTCAGGTCGGTGATCTGGTGTGGAAGAGGGCTGATGCTTTGCGGATGACTAAGAAGTTGGAACCAAACTGGATTGGGCCGTTCAAAGTAAGGAAGGTGTTGCGATGAGGAGCATACATTCTTGAAAATGCAGTTGGACAGGTTTTGCCTAGAAGCTGGAACGTGTGTCACTTCAAAAGTATTATGCATAAAGATTATGTTTTTGTGGTACGGGAGAAGGTAACTCTGGATCGGAGGGCACTTCTCCCGACCAGGTGAGCTTGTGGGAAGCTTGTGTTTGTGGTACGTTGTGTTTTTGTGGTACGGGAAAAGGTAACTCTGGACCGGAGGGCACTTCTCCCGATCAGGCGAGCTTGTGGGAAGGATTATGTTTATGGTACATTGTGTTTTTGTGTGGTACATTGTGTGTTTGTGAGGGAACTTCTCCTGACCAGGCGAGCATGTGGAAGGGTTGTGTTTGTGGTACGTTGTGTTTTTGTGGTACGGGAGAAGGTAACTCTGGACCGGAGGGCACTTCTCCCGACCAGGTGAGCTTGTGGGAAGCTTGTGTTTGTGGTACGTTGTGTTTTTGTGGTACGGGAGAAGGTAACTCTGGACCGGATGACACTTCTCCCGACCAGGTGAGCTTGTGGGAAGCTTGTGTTTGTGGTACGTTTTTTTTTTGTGGTACGGGAGAAGGTAAATCTGGACCAGAGGGCACTTCTCCCAACAAGGCAAGCATGTGGAAGGGTTGTTGTTTGTGGTACATTGTGTTTTTGTGGTACGGGAGAAGGTAACTCTGGACCGGAGGGCACTTCTCCCGACCAGGTGAGCTTGTAGGGAGCTTGTCTTTGTGGCAAGTGTTGTGTTTTTGCGGCGGGAGAAGGTAACTCTGGATCAGAGGGCACTTCTCCTGCTGAAAGTTTGTGTTAGCGAGCTGATGGGGAGTTTGTGTTTGTAAGTGTTGTGGAGGGAGAAGGTAACTCTAAACCGGAGGGCACTTCTCCCGCATGATTATCTGAGAAACTGAATAATATAATAACGTTTTGCGAGCTATTTGGTTCTTTATGGTTGAATGATTAAGATGCTTAACTTACATGTTTCTGATTGAATATTTTGTGAATAAGTGTTTTGTACAAGCTAAGTGCTTGACTTACGTTTTTTTTATTAGTTCTCCGACTGTTTGGGATTATTATTATACAGTAGGATTTGATTGTTCTTATGATCTCATTGTGATGGGATCTCGTACGCCCTGTGTTGGTTGTGTTGGCGGTTTCGTATAAATATTAAAGTGCAGGTTTGCAAATGCTAGGGGATTAAGTCATACATATATCGAATAAAATAAAAGTATGTTTGCAGGAATAATAAGAGTGATTATACAGGTTTATTAGACAGCTTTCTCGGAAACTGAAGGTAAGGGGTTTGTCGTGCTCGGTCCAATGACAGAGGGCTCAGCAGAGGGCGTATCTTTAGGTGGCGCATTTAGCTCAGTTGAAAGGTTAGCAGATAGGATAGCTTGACTTTGACATGACAACCACCATTTGGCGGAGAGAGGTTGCTTCATGTCTCCCTTCCAGGTACTAAAGAGGGTCATCTTGTCAACAATGGCCTTCACGTCAGGATTGTAGGCAACTTTCATAGCTGCGAGCTCCTCTTTGACTATCCCTATGGCATTGCGAACCCATTCTCTGCTCCCTACTGTCATTTTTCCGAGATATAGGGTTGATTTCTTGAAGGCTTTAATCAGTTTCTCCCGATATGAACTAACGAATTTCGGGCCCACTTAGTTTATTATACTCCGAGAAAGTAAAGAAGTGACACGTGTTCGACATATTGGCAAATGGCATTTAATGAGGTTTAAAAGAGATGTGATGGATAAAGAAAGGCGTGTTTGGACTTTGGAGTTATTCATGATGACGTTTTTGAAATTGCTAAACCAGGTGTTAGTTCGGGTAAAAAAAATAACAGTTACAATTGGGGACTTGGACTGGGGGACTCGCAGGTCGTTTCAGGCGGGATACTCATTTTGCAATAGTGCGTGAACTCAGCGAGCTAATATTCTGGAGGTCGCAGGTATATTTGATAGTAAGTTGATCGATGTTATTGCTCGGTTAGTAGAGCTATGTGGTTTCGAGATGTGGTAAGGCATGGTTATTTGTGTGTATGTGTTTTACTGTTATCTTTAATAGTTGTACTTGTTTGATTTCATTTTACATGTCCTGTCTGATTTCGTACCTCAATCAGTTAGAGCATGGGGGACTAGCTGATACGGACCAAAATGTCCATACGTGATATTATTTGTCGAATGAGTTTATTTGTGGTAAGCGACCTCATTTCTAGGAGATGGTGTGCCTCCTAGAAGATGGGCGAGCTGTATTGTATTCTTGAGGTGTGAGCGAGCTGGTTTGTGAAGGGTAGCGACTTGTAGTATGGGGACGAGTTCTCATATAGGGTCGCGACCTCTTATGTTTTGAGATGTATACTTGAGCTCGATTGCGGGTTTTATGAATGTTAAGCCTGTGGGCTTAAGGTGATTGTGTTATATGGCTTTCGATGGGCTGTATAAAAGGCCCAGGCCTGTTGAGTTAAAGAAATTTGTTATATATGGGAACTTAACATGCAGGGAGAGTCCCAATTAAATGTCAGTAATAGAATTGTATTATGAATAGAATTATGGTTATAAAAGGTAACCCTAAATTGAGAGAGATCTTTCATATCTTTATATAAAGGGGTGAGTGCCTCTCATTATTCTTAAGTTACAATTGTTTTGTCACATTACTATGCGTTTGGAAGAGAAATATTGCGTGTTGATTTCGTTTATTGACTTGAGCATTGGAGGGTCATAACGGGTTGGGACTCCAACCCGTTCGAGGCGCTGTTTTGCAGGACCAGCTAAGTCGCCAGGAGACTTGTGGAAGGCTTGCCAGGTCGCTGTGGCATACTTGGTAGCAGTTTCAGGTCGCTGATCTCTATCTTGAGGTTAGTACCCCCTATATTTGGTAACCCAACTTTTTGGACTTATCAGCAGCACTTTTGTGCGGCTGAACTAACGGATCATGCGTTAGGCCAAAATTTAATAACAATACATCATAATACAAAAACCAATATATTATAGTGAAAAACCAATACATCATAGTAACGATACGTTATAGTATAAAAATCAATATATCATAACACGTGTCATAGATTTATGAAAAATAATTCTTTCCCGTAAAAAACCAATGCATCATATAAAAAAATCAATACATTATAATATCGGGTCAGATGGTATAACAGGTCATGATCCGTCAATCGACCTAAAAAAATGTTTGCCATCAAAAATAATTTTTTTAGGTGAAATCAGCAGTAAGATTCTTCTCTTGAAATAAATTCATTGCGAGAAATTATGACATAACTCAACAATTATTACAAACAATCGGACAAAGACTCATTAGAGCAAAGGAAATGGACATAAAATAATGCTTAGGCCATAAATGTGAGTTTGAAGGTATAGGGACACGAATTTGTTTTTTTCTGGGGTAGTACTTTAGTAGTGATATCAGTGGATCCAATTTAAACCATAGTAATTCATGAACATCGTGTGATTTACTCTGTAGCAGCACTAGGGAGTTGGTTGCTATCCCTCGATCAGTTAGCCTAAAACTGAGTAAAAATCAGAAGTGAATAAATTGAAAGAGTTTGGGGAGAATTTTTAACGAGGGTAATTATTTTTTCCCCACACACTATTTTGATTTTTACAGTTTACTATTTGAACTTTTTTTTTTGACAAACCGCCATCTGAACTATGCGCGAATTGCATCTTACCCCCTACACCACTTTTTTTGTGGTTTTGTGCCACGTCATCCGGTTTTGATCACAACACCACAAAAAAAGTGGTGTAGGGAGTAAGATGCAATTCGCGCATAATTCAGATGGCGGATTTTCGAAAAAAAAGGTTCGTATGCCAAACTGTAAAAATCGAAATAGTTTGGGAGGCAAAAAGTTTTTTTCCTTTTTAATACGAATGACCATTTGTTGTATACAGTTTCTTTTTTCTTTTTTTTTTTCTCTCTCATTTTCCTGAAGTACTGTAAACTAAGGGAAAATTGCTTTTTTGGTTCATTATATTGTCCACTTTCTAATTTTGGACCAAGATATTGTCCAGTATCAAAACACATACACGAAGTTGGCAAAATAATAAAAAATGGTCCAAAATTATCATGTTCGGGCCGAATTACTGATGTGGCAAGATTATTTATTTTCTTATCATTTTTCATTTATTTTTAAATGTTAAATGGAGGTAAAAAGTCATTTTTGCCCTTCCCATTTAGTTTTTTTTCCCTTTGTAAACTTCTTTCTAAAACATATTAGTTTTTTTTTTCTTTCTTTCTAAAACCCATAACCTAGCCACCGTCCCATCTTTTCCCTTTCTCCCCCAATTTCTCTGAATTTCCCAAATCCAAAATCGGTCGAGACAACGATGATGGTTTTGGTGGTGGTTCACGGAGGCGATGGTGGTGGATCCGTGGTAGCGGCTCTCCGGCTATGAAACTCGACGGCAGCGGCAGGAAGACAACGGCGTGCAGTTGGCAGAAAATTTTCGGCGAGAGGTTTCAGGCGAGGCGGCAGAGGTAACGAGATCGACTTGACGGCGGCGCTCGACCGCTGCTGTGGGGTGGCGTTCGGCAGCGTGGCGGTCAGAAATCGGCTGACGGGTTTTGGGTCTGTGGTGGTGGATATGGTCACAGGCGGTGGTTGTGGTTTGCTGATAGGGTGGTTGACTGGGATCCGACAAGTAGAGATGGTGGTACGGTGGCGAGGACCTGACTTTGGGTCCGTACGTGCGGCCGTGGCGAGTGGTGGTTTCGGGTAAAAGGGAATCGGCAGGTGGCGATGGATTGGGTTTCGGGACGGTTGGAAATTTCGTTCTGTTTTTGTGGCTGTCTATGGTGATTGGTTGGGTTCGGGAAAAAATATCGGCAGGCGATGGTGGTGGATCCGTGGTAGCGTCGGAGAACCCGGCCAGCGTCACCTTATCGGCGGAGGCCGCCACCGATCCGAACTCGAAAATTGAGACATCGGCGGCGACAGGCGGTTTTCGGACCTCCACCGCTCCGTTCATGCCAGGAACCTCAATGCCGTAAAAGTGTGGTTTAAAAAATAATATGTCAGGCAATTAGGCTTAAATCAACACCAATTTTCTTGGCAAATTCAACTAATTTCACACACATGATGCAAAAGCTTTTTGCAGATGTGGATTCTTACACATGTGCAAAAGAAGCAAAAATAAAATGAAAAATAGGTCACTTTCAGGCCGTAAAATCTGCTGCCTCTGTGCATATGCCTTGAAACATTGAACATGTTACCACAACAAATCTAATTACAGAAAGCCTTTTTTGCTTTGGCCTAAAATTATTACTAACTTTACAGGAACTGAATTAACAATTCTAAAATCCCCCATTTTTTTTTCTCCTAGCAAAACCTCAACTGCAGTAATTTTATTTTTTATTTTGTGAGTTTTACTGATTTCTATATTCTTGCTCAGTTCTCACCCATCTTTCTAGATCTTTACTCAATTCTCATTTTCTCACTTGTATTGGGTATCATACACACATAAGCATGTTAATCACCTCAATTGTGTACCAACCAAAGATAGAATCCCCAAGGCTGAGTAATTTTAAGATTATTAAGGGCAAAAATGACTTTTTACCTCCATTTAATATTTAAAAATAAATAAAAAATGATAAAAAAAATAAATAATCCTGCCACGTCAGCAATTCGGCCCGAATATGATAATTTTGGATTTTTTTGATTATTTTGCCAACTTCGTGTATTTGGTTTGATACTGGACAATATCTTGGTTCAAAATTGGAAAATGAACAATATAATGGATCAAAAACAATTTTCCCGTAAAGTAATTATCCACATTACTGCATTGTTAATTATTAATTCCGCTCCTCATTTTTTGCTATTCTAGGCCTCTATGCATCCAAACATTATCAATGTGCTTTTTTGCTATAAGATGATTTATTGAATAGTGAATACGATGTCACATCATTAGTGAAATTGAAATTTATGTTAAACAGATCATTAACGGGCATTATTTTGACGTGAAAATGCTAAATCCGGTGTGAGCGCAAGTGTTTCCTTTGACAAAATTTTCACTGTTTTATCGATAGGATGAATTGCACATTTTCCATATGTAAATGGATGTAGCCTATATATATAGAACAATACACCCGTGCCATTCAACACTGTATTTATAATTAACTAGTGTAGACACCAGCCGTATGAGATGAAAATCTCACGTATCAGAATGACTGATTTTTTTTCAATCTTTTTGACCTTGGCCATCGAAGAGAAGCAAATGAAAGGCTTTCATAAAAATTCAATGAAAGTCGTATGTACGGCTTGGAGGCCGCCTGACTCACTCCGGAAAGAAAGATTGAGGGGGTCAGACACGGCTACGACTTGAATCCCATCCCACCAGGCGAAAGAGTGGTTGCACTTTGAAAGCAACACCAGCGATTACGCGAGCATGGATAAGAAAATCATAAAAATATAATATTTATATTAAAATAAGAAAAGTAGATATTAAATACAAAGTGAAAAAATAATGTTCACTTTAAATTTTGAGACCTACTTAACGATATTATTAATATGCAAAGGGCGGGAAATACTTTATTGAGTTCAAAAGCTGAATTATTATTCACTTTAAATTTGAAGAAAAAACTCATTGTATTCCACATTTACTGTTTTATTTATATTTTACATTGAAACAGATAATTTAGACAAATATTATAAACGTTTTGTATATATATATATATATATATATATATATATATATATATATATATATATATATATAACGTTTATATGTATATGGATACTATAATATTTATAAGATTATGTATATTGTGTGAAAAATACTCAAAAATTTAAGTAATTGACAAAAAAAATAAAAAATTAAGTAGTGCTAACTAACATGAAACTGAATAAAAAGATAATAAGTTGCTCTTGCATGTACATGCCCATATCTAAAGTTTTTTTTTTCTAGCAATAATAATTTTTACAATAATTATCTCAACAAAAACCAAAACCAAAAAAAAAAAAAAAAACCTATTTTCCTCACTCCGCTGATTGAGTTCGGATCTGAAGAAGGGAAAGAATTTACCATAAAGTGATATGAATAATCATCGAATAAGGGCACCATTTTTAGAGGTTGATTGAAAATTGAGTACACAGACAATTTGCCAAGCATGGATATGATGAGCTCCGAGAAGATGATGGTTTGCGGCAGCTTATTATCCCCATCAAGAATATGATGTTTGCGCATAGATCTCTCTCTCTCTCTCTCTCTCTCTCTCTCTTTCACTATTTGTTTGTGTGATTTTATA